>SJYA01000228.1:624378-915964 GCA_006410615.1 Neotragus moschatus
GGTGGCAATATACAGCCTTGACATACTCCTTTTCCTATTTGGAACCAGTCTGTTGTTCCATGTTCAGTTCTAACTGTTGCTTCCTGACCTGCATACAGATTTCTCAAGAGGCAGATTAGGTGGTCTGGTATTCCCATCTGTTTCAGAAATTTCCACAGTTTGACCTTGGATATTCAAAGAAAGAGGGATGAAAAGGAACAATTTTGGCACATTTATTCCAAACATTCCTTTGGATTATGCATTTTTCATGTTTAGGTCTAAGACTGCTTTTTAAAAAAATTAAATTTTTAAAATTTATTTGACTGTGCTAGGTCTTAGTTGCAGCATGGGGGATCTTTACTTGTGGTATGCAAACTTAGCTGGTCTATCTGGGATCTAGTTCCCAGACCAGGGATTAAACGTGGGCTGCCTGTATTATGAGTACAGACTCTCAGTCCCTGGACCACCAGGGAAGTCCTTAAGACTGTTTTCTTCAGTTTTGTTTTGATAGTTTTGTTTTGATGAATGAAAATTTCAGTGATACCAATAGACAGTCAACTTGTTTTTTGACCACACAGCAAGCAGGGTCTTAATTTCTGCTGTGATGACGGACTGAAGCCACACTCCTTGTACTGGAAGTGCACAGTCTTAACCACTAGACTGCCAGGGAAGTCCCAACAGTTGCTTATTGGGAATTACATGGCAATGGCATATTTGCTCATCTGAGCAAATCAGAAAAGAAAGATGAAGTAGTAATATCTTATTTTTAAGCATCTACAGGGAATTTTCAAAGGGGACTTTCTCAGTGAGTTCTCCTAGGAGTAGTAGGAAGGGTTTTGCTTTCAGATAAGAAAATAAGGTAAAGAAACAAGATTATCATACAGGGAGATGTGGTAAAGGGACAATTTAGCCGACATTGAAAGTGGTCTTTTCCTTTCCCTAGGGACATCCTGATCACAGGATTTGTAAGATTGAGCATATTTTCATTAGACCATATTACACTTTGTGTTGAATTTATATCAGTAATTCATTTCTCAGTTTTTTTTTTGTCATTGCAGTGCAGCAAGTAGAACCCTAGTTCCACCACCACGGACAAAACATTGGCCCCTTGCATTGGAAGGACCAAGTCTTAAACTTTGGACTACCAGGGAAGTTCCTCATTTCTCAGTTTTGAAATGTGACTCCACCATCTTAAAAAGTGCAAAAAGAAGGCATTATTTGTGTTCAAAATGCTTTATTTGGTGAAGGGCAGTGAAGATTTACTATTCCTTGAATTTAAATTTCTAAAGCACTTAAATGGATCTATGTCAGAACACTTAGATTGTGTGACTCTCTGTAAAATCCAGATTAAGACTTGTTGGAAGACAGGGACTTGGTTCACTCATCTTCATATGTTTGTCTCATCCTGCTTCAGATTGGTTGCCACGTGTGTAGAATACAGTAAATTATATTAGCAAACTGGTGGCTATTCCCGTTTGTTCTCTCTGCGGTATGCAAACTTGTAATCTCCACTAAGCGGTCAGTAAACTCATGTCAAAGAAGTGGGTGATATTCATAGGGTAATATGATAATACCTTAACTGTCCACCGCATGAGCATCCAGAACTCTATCTCTGAGCCCAAGAGAGGCCCTGCAGGTGCTGTCCCCAAATTGCCATGCGCCCCAGGTAACAAGCCCTGCAGCTACCATGGCATTTCCTTTCACTCTGAGACCTCAGCATCCAATCCTCGCGTTATTCTCTTCCCTCTCCCTCTTTGCAGTTTGCACAAGCTTTGGTATATTTTAGATATTCATAAAATTTGTCATTTAACAGTCTAATCAGAACTTTTCATACCTCGGTTAGACACCCCTACCCAGTAGGAAGAAGACCCTAGAGAAAGCGAGGGGGTGCACGTTAGACACTGACACCTAAATTGGCAAAATCTGGTCACTTTCCCGAGCCAGCAAGCCTTCAGGGAGGAGGAATTGGGAGAAGAAGGCACCACGTGACCTCGGGGGCCCGAGGCTGAGCCGACCCCGCCCCCTCCTCCTTTTTCTGCCGCGGCCGCCGCTACCGCCGCCGCCGGGGGGCGCATGCGCAGCCCATGTTAGTGATGGAGGAGAGAAGATGGCGGAAGCGGAGTGAGTGACTTGCTGGTGACTGATGTCGTAACTGGGGGGCGAGAGGGGGCAGCGACAAGTCCCCCCAAGGGGAAAGCTCAGGGCTTTTTCGCGGGCAGTGCGGGGAAAGGGGGACGCGAGAGCTTCCTTATCGTGGAGGAGCCTGCTTGGCCCTTGTCGGAGGACGGAGCCGAACTGTAAGGGTCCAGTTACCTCCAGGCGGGAGCGCCCCTTCCGCCGTCTGGTCCCGGATCCACGGGGCCCTGTGCGCAAGGTCCCTTCTCGGACCCCTGCCGCCGGGGTCTTCCGGAAGATGAGCCCGGGTGGGCCCTGCAGAGGCTGTCATCCCTGCAAGTGGGCCCCGCGGGCAGCGTCGTGGCGGCCGCCCGCACCGGGGGCCCGCGGAGGCAGGGTAGGGCTGGGCGGGCACTGCCAGGCCTCCTTCACGCTCGCCTCCTTCCCGCCCCGGCGCCACCCCACTGCGCCTCAGTGGGAGAGCCCGAGACGTGGGGCTGCTCACTCCCTCCCCCGGCAGGCTCGGAGGAGGGTCTCAGCGGCGGGGGCTATGGCGTGTTTGGCGAGGCTCAAAACACCCCGGTAGGAAACATCTTTCTTTCCCTCGGGTCTCTGGCTGCAGTCTTGTTGCCGCCCTAGAGGGCCACATTCTTGTGTGGCGGTGTGATGGTATGCTTAGTTAGCGACTCAAACTTAAGTGTTTCCTGGGTAGGCCGCTTGTGCAGCGGAACTGCCGTTTGTGTTTTGCAGGCAGTATACAAGGCTAGTCGGTGGAGTTAGCAAAATTGTTCTTTTGTGCCAGGTCTCCAGATACAGTTTAATGATTTGGCCAGTTCTACTCACCGATGTTTAGACTTGTGTCTAGATTTTGGATTCTCTGTGACCATATTTAGTTACTGAACTGCTTACTGCAGGGTTTGAGGAGATGGTTGAGCAGAACAGCACTGTACAAGGACCAGAATTAAAGCTGGCTTTTTGCATATCACTGATGCGTGGTTCAGAAGTGTTAGGTAGCAATTTGGTAAAAAGTTTATCTACCACCATACCTGTATGATGTTGAATTGTTAACATATGCTACTGTGATTTGATGATTGGAAAGGAGTTTGCCAAAGTAACAAACCGCTCCCCAACCCTTCCCGCCCCCCCCAATAAAAACCCCAGAGAAGTCTAAAGGTGTTTGAGTCATTTATCAATCAAAAAGATTAGTAAGAGTTGGCTCCCCACTTTTTTTCCTTTCATATTTCCTCTTATAAATTGGGCTTTTAAAAACATTTGATTCCTCACAGAGCAATCATACTGTTATGATTATACATATAAATACTGTTTATATATGTGATATAAAAAATTTGTAGGTAAAAGGACACTACGTGGGAATAGTGCATGTGTACACAGTTAGTACCAAATTCCTTTGTCTTTTCCTGAAAGTAGAAAGTGTTAGGTTCCTGTCAGTACTTCTCTTGTGAAGTGGGTCATATTATGTTTCTTAGAAAAGATAAAGAGAAAACCAATATATTCTTAAGTTTGCTTTTTGTGGTGCATTTCTATCCCTACAATAAATATTATAGTTCTAGTTTCTAACAACATTAAAGCACTCAGAATTGACTTAATATGTTGTTTGAATTTATTAAATTAAAAATTGTGTATTTGTATCACAGCAGTGAAATGAGTTTGTAATGTTGGAAGATAGAATGGTACAAAACTGCACTTCATGCATAAGGAAAGTGACATAGTTAACGCTGTTTTCAAAATTTGGAGCTGTATTTTGTGAAAGAGATTTTTGTTAGCAAGTGGGGAAATTGTTTTCCACTGCTTCTCTTATTTACCCAGAGTAATCTGCTTATGAGTATTAACTCAGAGCTGTTAGATGTGGTAAGGACAGAATTGTAGAATAATTAGAGGGAAAGCAGTTTGAGTTAAATAAATTATTTTTTAACTTATTTTCCTAGAGAACGTATTTTTAAATAAAGTACATATGGTAACCAAAAATTGAGTTAATTGACTAAGCTAGCACAAGTCCACAGGCATCCTTTTTTAATGTCTACATAAGAATGATTTTAATTTGTAATCAGTATGGTCAAAAGAATATAAAGAAGTATTTTAATACTCTGATATTGCTTAAGTTTTAATTTTCCTAGGTAGTAAAGTATTCTGTCATCACCTGTTTTGGTTTCAAGACATTCATCTTCCTTCAACATTAAAAAGGTAAACTTTAGGCCAGGCTTTATCTGAGTTCTGTATCCTGAGTCCTCTGGATTCAAATTTAGTAGATAAGAATTGTTAATTATGCTTTATCTTTGTAAAGTACTTTTCCCTTTCACGTGTTTATGGTGACTGTGTGCTATCTGTATTTTATGAGGTCCTTCTTAGAAATTTAGACTGTTCTGTTATTTCTTGGAATAATTAAATATTCTTTAAACAGTATAACGCTTTTGCCAATACAAATCCTTTGTGCTGTCTGCTAGATTTAAGGACCACAGTACAGCTATGGATAGTGAACCAAACCCCGGAACATCTTCCGTGTCGACGACAAACAGTAGCACCACCACCACCACCATCACTACTTCCTCCTCTCGAATGC
Source organism: Neotragus moschatus (assembly GCA_006410615.1). Lineage (NCBI taxonomy): Eukaryota > Metazoa > Chordata > Mammalia > Artiodactyla > Bovidae > Neotragus > Neotragus moschatus. The sequence continues at coordinate 629,051 of SJYA01000228.1, forward strand.
AGCAGCCTCAGATCTCTGTCTATAGTGGCTCAGACCGACATGCTGTACAGGTATTTCAGTTACCATGATGGGTAGGCTAAGACTTAGGAGCCATTACTTTTTGCTTAAGCCAGGTAAATGTATTGTTTCATATCCTCAAATGAGTTACATGATAACCCTCTAAATGAGTACAACTAGAAATTGTGAGCGTTTGGAGCTACCAACAGTCATTTAATAATCATTCTATTGGGGGGGGCCTACATTTGTCAGCCTGTAGCTTCGAAAACAATGTCAGGAAAATTATAATTGGAAGGTCCCTAGGTGCTGCTGCAAGTGGGGAAACTTGACCAAGAGCCCGAACATGAAAATGGCTGTAGGTTTTTCTGGATTATTGTGTATTTGAACCCAAAATTTGGATTTAGGATTTATTCAGCTCTGTAGATAAGAGATTCGTTTTAAACCCAAGAACCCTAAGCAAGAGGATCCATCAGGAGCTATCGGGGCAGAGGAGAAAGGGAATATTTAATTAGGAAAAGTCTTAGGCTGTTCACTTAGTTGAGAAAATAAAGTTTAGCTGGTTAACCTTTGTAGGGAAGGAGCAAATTAGCGAAGATGGCGGTGGCCAGGCTCTCTCACCCCGTAGTCTCTTGCCCTCGCCCCACGTTTTGTGAATAGAGTTGTGTAACAGCTGAGATCACTTACAGCACTGCGTATGTGTGTCGTGATGTACCCCCTTGACCACGGGCTACTTTTGTTCTGTAAACCTATATAAGCTCCACCTGGGAAGCCCTTGTGGCAGCATTATGGCTGTGTCCACTGGGTCAACCACAAGAGAATACAGCGTGTCTACTGTTATGGCTGCTGTGCCAGTCAGGAGTGAAGAAACGTGTCTGCAGTTCTTCTGGCTCCTTGCATCTTCTTCCAGCTTCCCCACTTACTCCTTGCCTACCCTGGCTTCAGCAAACAGTAAGATACAGCAAGGCAGCCTTTATAGTAATGGAGGTTGAGGCAATATGGTATTGCATAAAAAGAGCATGGGCATTGCAGGCTAATGCAGGTTTTGTTTGAATTCCATTTTTTTTTAACTGTAGCTAGCCTTGAGTGAGAGGCATAATCTCCTTGAGCCTCAGGAAACTAAAATGAGAATGAGACCACCTGCTTAATTAGTAATGAAGATTAGACGAAGGATCTAGAATTTTGTGGGGCACNTGGGCATTGCAGGCTAATGCAGGTTTTGTTTGAATTCCATTTTTTTTTAACTGTAGCTAGCCTTGAGTGAGAGGCATAATCTCCTTGAGCCTCAGGAAACTAAAATGAGAATGAGACCACCTGCTTAATTAGTAATGAAGATTAGACGAAGGATCTAGAATTTTGTGGGGCACATTATATACTCAGTAAATGATAGTAGCTAATACATACTGAATAATTATGTGCTAAGTATTTGATAAATGCTTTACATGGATTATCTCCATTCAACAGACAGAAAAATTGATGTTTTAAATTGGCGAAATAACTTTCCTAAATTTCTCAAATCTGCATAATTGCACTCCACCCTGAAAAAAACAGACCTGGTTTAGTCATCTCCCTGATCCATTTTTCTAGAGTGCAGATCCCAGTATACTGACTGTCTAGCTGTTATATGGCTTAGTATTCTGAAATTACTGTGGAGTAGAATCAGGATTGTTGGAAACTCATCCGTCAGTTCAGTAGAAATTCAGACTGGAACATAGTGTTTTTAATGTTTTTCACCTTTCTCTGAGGCAAGGGAAACAGGGAAGAGTATCTAGATCCTTGAACATAAAGATAATGTGATATTTGAGATACCATTTTGTTCTCCACCTATTTTCTAAGCTGGCTGTGTTAATAGTTACTCGAGATTTGTAGTTGAAGATAATATCTCATGAACTAACTCTAATTCTTACAAGATCATGGAATTGCTTCCCTTAAAATGTAATCAAATCAATATTTATTGAACTACCTAAGTAGTTTAATACCTTCCAGCTTCCCCGCCCCCGACTCCTGTGAATCCTTTTCACCTTCCTTGCTCTAGAGGAACAAAATAAGAGCAATGTGCTGTATCTTTAACTTGTTTTTAAAGAGTCTCTCATCCGTGAATATGGCACTGAATGGTAATGAAAAATTGTGCTGACAGTAGAAAAAATAAGTATATTCAAATAAGCTATTCATTTTTAATTTCAGTTTGATTTTAGAGTTTTGTTATGGAATTAGAGCAACAGATACAGATTACCTAACCAAAAAGATATATTGTTGTGATTCTAAAGCACTTAATGCTGGTCTGTACTTCCCCTGCAACTAGGGGTCAAGAGCCTATATTGATTTTGTGACAGGAATCTGCAGCAGGGGTAGCAGTCTGTTGTTGGCGAATTGCGACATGAATGCAGGAAGGTTAAAAAACACAAGGAAACGTGCTTTCTTGGAATTTTAATAAAGACATTCATAGTTTTGTGATAAAGGTATCCTGACTCAGAAGCTCAAACTATAGGATTATGTCTCTCTTTCTCCATTAGCTCTTTGAAAACTCTGGTTTGATCCTGAGATTTAGGGTGCTGTTTTAGAGTCCCCATGGGCATGACATGACTTTGGGATGTGATTGCAGAGGACTGGGGTAGTCCAGTGTAGCATTTGGACAGATAAAGGTTTTTTCTTTTATTAGAACTCTTTTGACTGTTTCACATTTATCAATTTATGAAGTTTGGGTTCAGAGTTTTCATTTTACTAATAAATAGTCACAGTAATGAACACTTGTAAGTTTTTTTTTTTAGTAAGAATAATTTTATTTTGTGTTGAAACAATTGCATCTGACACTTAAAAAACATGAGTGGTTACTTAGTAATTTTCTAAAAGGCTTTATAATTTTATGTAGTTATTACTATAAAGCTAAGTTTTTTCAGACATTTAGAAAAAACGAATGAGAGTCAGGTAAAAATCACTTCTAATCTAACTACCTATCAGTAGTCTTTTAATGTTTTCCTGAATATTCTTTAAAATATTTTAATATAAAGGGTATCTTACTCTGTACACTATTGAGTGACCTTTTCCCACCTAATGATGTATTTGGAAACGTTTTTGTTGATAGTTATTATCTGTTCTTTTCAATATAGTAACTGCTAGCTGCATGTGGCTATTTTATATTTAAGTTAAAATTTCAGTAAAATTAAAAACTTAGTTCCTTGGTTGCACTAGTCTCCTTGTAAGTGCTTAGTAGATACTTAGGGTTAGTGGCTACTGTATTGGACAGCACTGATCTGTTATACATTACTGTTTGTAATACATGCAGTATATACATGTTCTTTTTATACTCAAATCGTGAATTCTAACAAGTTTTATTCAAAATGGGTATTCCAACAGTGTATGAACATATCTGTTTCTCCAATAGTAGTAGTCTTTTAAATGTTTATTCATTGGAAGGTTGAAAAAGTGTCATGTTTTAATTTGTAAGTTTTGACTACTAATGAGATTGAAGATATTTTCAAATGCTTACTTAGCCCTTTTTCCTTTGGTGAATTGCCTCTACTGGGTAACTTTAATCTGTACAGATTACTGAATCCTAGTGATGTATAACTAGGAGAGAACTGTTAATAAGTGTGAAGATACTGAATATTAAAGGAGTGAAATTTTAAATTTCTAATACTTCATGGTTACTTTTACTTTTTAAAATTTCTAATACAGCTTTTCTAATACTTTATGGTTAAGATTGTGGTTTGACATTGGTTCAATTGACTTATCACAGGTAATTCAACAGGCACTGCACCGCCCTCCCAGCTCAGCTGCTCAGTACCTACAGCAGATGTACGCCGCGCAGCAGCAGCACTTGATGCTGCACACAGCGGCTCTCCAGCAGCAGCACTTAAGCAGCTCCCAGCTTCAGAGCCTTGCTGCTGTTCAGGTGAGACTGAAACGAGTTAAGAAATTAAGAGGCCAAAGTTGACATTACCTGCAGACAATTACTGAAAATAAAACCACTGGGTATCATTGCAGAGTTTTCAAATGTCTTTTTTTTTTTTTTTTAAGAAAATACAATAGGCTGCCAAATAAAAGTTAGTTTAAAAAAATGAATGTTTAATGTGTTACTCTGTTGCTGAGTTTTGTCCCTCTGCTTTTTATCTACATTGCAGAAATGCTATACCAGTCTTGTGTGTATAAAATTCTAGGAATGACAGTGAATAGTGAAAGTTACATAAATCTTATTTACATTTTAACCAGAAAATTTTTTTTAATTACATAAGTAATTTACACTCATTGAAAAAGAAAAAAAAAAAAAAACAGCCAGGATAAAATTGCTCATAAGAGGCAAAGTATAGATGTTCCTTTTCCACACCCACTGGTGTTTTCCACTCTTCAGAGGTGGCCACTGTTTAATATGCATCCCTCAAGAAATGTTCTGTATAAAAATGTGTATGTGCACTTTTGTAAAATCCAGTCATATGCTTCTTAGTGCTATCAGGATGATTTTATGATTAAATGTTTGTTTTTAAACAGATCTTCATCATTATTGCATTGTTTATTTAAATAAAACTCTAATGTGAGATTTAAATCTCATTGCCTGAGTAGGATCTCAAGTTGACTGAACCTGAAAAAGGTTTATTTCTGTTAAACACATCCCAGCTGTTACTTCTTCCCATTAGTGTAATTTTAAATAACATCTTGTTCATGATACTTAGGAAACTGAAACCCAGTGGCATTTGATATAGCTCCAGTTTATTTTTCATAGCATTGGATTGATAATTTCACTTCAAAGAAGAGATCTATAGAGTAAAACTGACAATGGGTGTAGCTCTTAAAATAAGATGAGCCTTTGGGTCTTCTGTTTTCACCATGCAGTGTTTTCTTTTTTTCTTAATTTGTTTGACCAAAACTTAATCCATGTTGACTCTAAAATGACTGTAAAATAGATGTTTTGACTTCTATTGTGATTTTTGCAGTATCCTGGTACAAGAACCTTTAACTTCAGACTTCTTATATACATAAAGATCTTATTATTTTAGGCAAGCTTGTCAAGTGGAAGACCACCTACATCCCCCACGGGAAGTGTCACACAACAGTCAAGTATGTCTCAGACATCTGTAAGTGCTCTAGTTTTTTTCCTGGCTTTAAAATTTTAGATTATTGTTTTCCAGAAATGAACTGTTAAAATTTACAAAGTTGTTACTGTTTATCTGTTGAGTACTGTTTGAGTAACAAGTGGCTAGAAACAAGAATGGTAAATTTCTAGAATTTGAAACTAATGTCAAACTTCTGAAACTCTGAGTCATAAAAATATTTTTTGAATTCTTATACATATTTTCCCCTTGATTGTGTTCAGATCTATGATTGTGAATGGTTGCAGTTTTCAGTGGGCATTGAGAGCATGGAATATATAATGCAGGGAAGTTAAGTCATGCATTTACTGCGACAAGTACTAGAGAATGTCATGTCCTTGGTAGACATCTAAGTGTTTCTAGCTTTTTCTGTGCAGCTCACATTTTAGAAACTTTACTTCCCAGCTTATGCTTGCTTGAGTTATCTGGGTCAAATTTACAAGTATCCATTCAAGATAGTGTAATTTATTTTGAGAAGAGAATAAAAGGTGATTTGTTATATTGCACATATTCACTGGGAAATTGTGCAAAGTATTCCAGTTAAATAGAAATTTACAGGTGTGGTAATACTTGTTTACCCTTTTATTTTGATGTAATTTCAAATTGCAAGAATAATAAACATTTCTGTATACTCTCTACTTAGATTCACCAATTGTTAGCATTTTGGCTCCCTGCTTTATCATTCATTCTTTCTGCCTACATATATACAGTTACCTTTTTCTGAACCATTTGTGGATAAGTTGAGACATGTTCCTTTACTCCTGAATGCTTTGATATGTACTTTCCTATGTACTTCTTTTATGAAGCCACATGAAACACATCAAATTCAGGAAATTTAACATTGATACACTGTTTATATTCATATTTCATCAGTTCTTCCAGATTTCTCAGCCTCATCCCTGTAGACCTTATGGACCAGATAATTCTTTCTTATGGGGGTGCTGTCCTGTGCTTTGTAGGGTGTTGAATAGCATCCGTAGCTTAGATATCAGTAGGCTGTGCCCTTCTCCTTTCCCCAGTGTGACAACCAAAACTGTCTGCAGGCACTGCCAGATGTTTTCTGAGGGGCCAAATTGCCCCTTGTTGAGAACCATTGAGTTAAACTAATAATATCCTTCCTAACTATTTTTTTCTGATCCAGGATGGTAATACTTTGATAAAATAGACTCCAGTGGAATATAGTTTATAGATTGCTGAGGAATTAAAGTTGAACTTGGGCTATATTTCTTCAGCTAAGGGTGTGGTCTTTACCAAGTACATGTATAATGAGCACATAGATATTTGTGGGCTATTGATCTTTTTAATTAAAAAATTCTGTTTTAGCATGGAAATGTCTTAGAACATGAATAAAATTACTTAGAAAAGAAATTACTTGTGACTTGAAAATGTTAGACTGAAGAAAATGAAAAATTTAATGTATTTAGCCCTAAGAAATAATGCTATATAGTTAGGGTTATTGATGTCAGATAATCTTTAATATATTGGTAGTTATGGAACATACTGGTAAACTAGTTAAATAATTATAGATAAATTCTTTATGAAGTACTGGAATAGCACTAGGGTATATACATATATATACACACACACACAGATATGTGTTCTGAGGGCTTCCCTGGTAGTGCAGCTTGTAAAGAATCCACCTGCAATGCAGGAAACCGTGATTCGATTCCTGGGTCAAGAAGATTTCCTGGAGAAGGGATAGGCTACCCACTCCAGTATTCTTGGGCTTCCCGGGTTGCTTAGCTAGTAAAGAATCCACCTGCAATGTGGGAGACCTGGGTTCAGTCCCTCAGTTGGGAGGATCCCCTAAAGGAGGTCATGGCAACCCACTCCATTATTCTTGCCTGGAGAAACCCCATGGACGGAGGAGCCTGGCAAGCTACAGTCCATGGGATCACAAAAAGCCGGACACAGCTGAGAGACTAAGCATAGCACAGCTTGTGTTCTGGATTTTTTTCCCTTCACATTATTAAAAGGTATCCTTTAAAACTATTTTTGTTCCATTACGATTTTGTGTATGTGACTTTTAGAACCATAGTTCCGATGATTGTGCTTATTTTTTGTGAGCTTGTTACCACTACTTGTCATAAGATTGCCAGAATCTCTGGATAACTGGTGAGAGGAAAAGAAATAGAGAGAATAGATGCCTAGAAAAACCAGAGCATAATACATTGCATTTGTTTTGTGCTCTGTCCCAGCTGAGCAGTAGCTCAAGTGAGTTGACTGGCAGTCCAGATTATGATACCCAGGATATCTTAGTAATTTTTAAGAGGGGCAGAGCATAATAGCAGAAATCCCTAGATAGTGATAATACTGAATTGTCTATTGGCAGTGTGCTAGTTTTCAGAATTTTTGTTGTTTTGAGATAGGTGCCTGATAACAACGAACACCAAGAGGGAAGGGTCAATCCTCTCGTAGATAAAAGGGGTTCAAGGTAGGTTGTCAAGTCACCTGATAAATAGGTTGGGATTTAGAGTAGCAGTGAAATGCCAGAGGGGAAATGGAATATTATATTTTAAAAAAATGAGGCAAAAAGTCCAGTCTACCACATGGGGACTGTGGAGACTGTTAATTAATCAACTGTTAATTGATTGTATAGTGGGTGCCAGCATCCTTTTCTTTCCTGTAATTAGAAAGGCTAATTCTGTAGTCTTAACCAGTAGTGAGAGTGGTTTGTATGTGTGTTTGATTGATTGGCTCTAAAATTAGTTGGGACTGAATCTTTAGGTTGGATGTCTTTGTATTAAGTGCAATGTAATTAAAAACTTCTGTGAAAAAGCATCAACAATGTTAAACAATAGAGTTGTTGAAAATATATTTGCACCATGTATGTCACACAGCTTGTATTTGTGAAATACCAAGGGCTGTATTATATTAGTAAGATAAATAATGTGAATTCACAAAAGACCTGAATTGGTAATTTTCAAAAGATAGACTACTTTTGGCTTTTAAGCACATGAAAATATGTTTACTTTACTGGTAATAAAGAAGTGAATGTAAAAACATTAATGTTTTATTTTCACTTGTCAGATTAGAAAACGGGGGAAAAATTGAGACAATAACTGTTGACAAGTATGGTACACTCATAAACCTATTGGTGGGAATGTAATTGGTACAACTTTTCTAGAAGGTTATTTGGCAGTGTGTATGAAAATTTGAACCTCATGCCCTTTCACATAGCAGTCTAATTTTTAGTGAAATGATGTCATTGACTAAATATGAGAGATAATTATGACATAGATAATTACGCAATGTGCATGGTTTGTAATGGTAGAAAATTATAAACAATACAAATGTTCTTTAATTGAGGATTAGTTAAATGATAGTTAATTCAAACAATGCAGCTGCTTTAGAATGCTATATGTGTATATATAGAGACAGATTTTCATTAGTTATTAAGTGAAAATAAGAACATACAGTATTAGTTCATTTAGCTTATTTAATAGGTTATTCTGTATTTTAGTTCTAAAACTTTTTGTTCTTTTTCTTTTGCTGAGAGTTTATTTTTCATTTGTTTCAAGTTGGGTCATACTTGCTTGTTCAAAGCATTTTTATGACTGCTGCCTTAAAATCTTTGTCAGATAGTTAAAATATTTTCCATCTTGGTGTTGGCATCTGTTACCTTTTTCATTCAGCTTGAGGTCTTTCTGGTTTTTGGTACAATGAGTGATTTCTGATTGAAACTTGGACATAGTGCATATTATGAGATTGTGGATCTTACTCTAGTTCTGGCTGGCTTCTAAAGGGGAACATGTGCCACCTCACTGCCATTTGAGGGTAGAAGTCCAGGTTCCCTGTTTGGTTTCCAATGATACCTGAGGGATGCTCCCTGTAATTGCTGAGTCAGTGTGGGTTCTGGCTCCTCACTAGGCCCCTACTGATGTTTCTCTGGCTAGGAGGGAAAGGAGTGCCCAGTTATTGCTCCCTATGTGGTCTCCACTGATGCTTTAGGGTTGGGATGGGTTGTTATTTGTGGTCTGTTATTGCTTTGCTGATATGAAGATCTTGGCTCTCTATGTGGCCTTCTCTGACACTAACCCATTGGATGGAATTGGGGATGCCTCATTACAGCCTGGTGAGGGGAGAGGCCTAGGTCTTTGTTAGTGTGGATGTGGCCACAGTTTCTGTGGTGTTTGGCTGGAGTAGAGTAATTACTGTCTAAAAGTTTTCTGTGTTGCTAGGCTGTCCCTTTTCTGATCCTCAGCTATAAAGAGCAGCTCATTGGAGCTTTTCCTTTTTTTTTTGTCTGTACCCATTGCTGTTTCTGGGTTACTAACTTGTTCAGTTTTGTGTTTGGATTATATGAGATTAAAAAAAAAAATCCAGGGAGCGTGCAACCGCGAGTCCTGGAGTCTACTTTTCTCCACCTTTTAGAACTTTCTTATGTTTATTTTCCATGCAGTGATGGGGTTTTTAGTTATACTTAGGGGTAAAGTATGTGTCTATTCCACTTTCCTGAAAACAGAATTCCACTTATTTTTTAAAACTTATATCTGTATGGTTATGTAGGAAGAAAATCTGTAATACACAACAAACTGTTAAATCAGTGGTTACCTTTGAGAAAGTAGGTTGAAAAGTTTCATTTTGTCTTAAAAAAAAAACATGAATGCTCTCTTGTTGTCTTAGATACAGACAGTACAAATGTGTACATGAAAGTGACATCCCATTTCAGTAGTCCCTTTTGCCCTGACAAAGTTTTGTGTGAAGCTTATGACTTATCACTGTGCATTTCTATACATAAATGTAAGTAGATAGGCCTGTGGTTAATTTGGTTTCCTGTAAGTGAAGTGCCATCACTCTTTCTCTTCTAAGTCTTTGGGCATTTTCAGCTGGAAAGGATTATGTGGCTGGAAATTGCAATCGTAAGTCTCTAAATGATTCAAGGGCTCTTTGTATCTCATTCCCTTTGTTGTTTTTTGGCCTTAGAATCTACATTAATCCCGGATGTTTTGACTTTAATTCACTGTACTGTTCCAGTAAAAAGGAAAAACCTTATTTTTTATAACTTTCTAGCTCTGATGCCAGACAGGATGAGCGTTTTTTTTTTTTTTTTGGCTGCACCATGTAGAATCATAATTCTGTGACCAGGGAGTATACTCATGCCCCCTGACTTGAGAGCGCAAAGTCTTAACCACTGGACCACCAGGGTGTTCCAGGATGAGATTTTGAAGCCCAGTTAGTTTTATGACTTTATTCATTCATAATTCACTCATTTATCCAACAAATATTTATTGAGCATTTAAATACTCCTCTAGTACTGGGACACAGCTGACAAAATCTGTATGGAGCTAGGGATATATCGATAGTAAGTAACCTAGTATATAATATGTCAATTGGTGGTAAGCTCTGCAGAGAAAAATAAAGCATGAAGAGGAATGGGATGAGGAAATTTCCTATTTTAATTAGGGTGGTCAGGGAAAGCGTTGCTAATAAAAATGGCATGTGAAGGAGGGTGAGGGAGGCAAAGATGCTTAAGAAACAGAAAGGAGTAATTAGCCTCCAATTTAAACAAACAAAAAAAAAAAAACAGGAGGGTGGTGTGGTATGTGTGGAATGAAAGTGGGAGTATGTTTAGAGATAACTTTAGAGAGGAAATTATCTAATCACGAGAAGATTATTAAACCCTTGGGTTTTACTCAGCATGAGTTGGGAAGCTGCTAGAAAGTTATTTTATATGGGATGTGACATGATCTCATATAGGCTTTAACAGCTACAATGTTGAATAGGTTCTAGGGGGGCAATGATAGAAGTAGGGAGACTGGTTAAATGGTTCCTGTAATCTGAGAGAGAGGTACTGGGGGCTGGACCATGATGGTGACGGTAAATGTGGTAAAAAGTGGTTAGCGAAGATTCTGAATATTTGTTTCACCAATATTTTATTATAGAAATTTGGATCTTTGGAAAATAGCTAATAGTAGGTGCTGAGGGATTGACTAAAAGATGTCAGGAAAGGTAAACAGTCATGGATAAACTGTAGTATTTTGGCCTGAGTGCCTGGAATGATCTGCCAAAGGTGTTGGAAAAGTAAATCAGGAGTTCGGTTTTAGACATGATGTGTGTTAGACACCCACCCATACGTGTTGAGTAAACATTGGCTATATGAGTTTGGAGTTCATATAGCCAAATGGCTGTTGGCAGGACTGATGACGTCTTGTCCTTCTCATTGACATTTCCAGTCACCAGGGTACCTGATGACTTTACTACCCATTGCAGAGTATTACGAGCGAGTTTGGTACAATGGAGGACATGAGGGACCTAGCTTCTAGTCTTAATTTTGTGACTAACTGGTGGCATGATTTAGGGCAAGTGATTAACCTCCTTACACCCAGCTTTTCTTTTCATGTAAAATTAATTGTCTAATTAGATGGTTTTTAGTCTTTTCATCCATATGTTCCTGGGTTTAGATCAAGGAGAAGTTTCAGGAGATGAACCTGAATGTGCACTGAACTCTGCCCCTCCCAAATTGGTATGTTGAAGTTTTAAACCCACATGTGACTATATTAGAAACAGGGTTATTAGTGAGGTGTGTTAGTTGCTCAGTCGTGTATGATTCTTTTGCAACCCCATGGACTATAGCCCTCCAGGCTCCTCTGTTTATGGAATTCTCCAGGCAAGAATACTGGAAGTGAAGTGAAGTCGCTTCCGACTCTCTGTGACCCTGTGGACTGTAGCCTGCCAGGCTCCTCTGTCTGTGGGATTTTCCAGGCAAGAATACTGGAGTGGGTTGCCATTTTCTTCTCCAGAAGAATTGTGGAGTGGATTGCTATTCCCTTCTCCATTTAAGGAGGTGATTGAGGTTAAATGAGGTTATAAGTGTGAAGCTCTGATCCAGTGAACCTGGTGTCTTTATCAGAGGAAGAGACACGAGAAATGGACACATAAACGTGTCCCTCTTTCTGCTGAGAGGACACAGTGAGAGGTGGCCATCTGCAAGCCAGCAGAGAGCTCTCAGCAGAAACTGAATTGGCTGGCACCTTGATCTTGGACTCCTTAGCCTCTGGAACTTGAGCTATCTCGTCTGGCACCTTGTTAAGGCAGCCGCAGCAGACTAAGAGGTGTGGGACTCTGAGCCTTCCCTTCAACTTCTGTTCCCACAGAACAGTTCTGTGATGTTTGAATCTGGGAATTCTGAATAAGTTAGTGTGTGAAGAAAGAGTACTGTTTAAAAAAAAAAAAAAAAAAAGAGAGCCAGTGGTTTAAGTGTTAAATAAGGTTTAGTCAGGGTTTTTAAGAATAGTTTTATATGTTATGAAAAATAATGCATATCACATAGTAGGTATATAATATTTGTTGAAAGATGAAGTTTAATTATAATCATCAGCTAGAGTATGTAATACATAGTTATTAATTTTAATTCTTGATTACTGCAAGTGGTTTATCTTCACTGCAGAGAATCATTTTAGGATATATTCTGATTGCCTGAAATTGTATTGTAGAAGACAGTCTAAGTCCTGACCTCAGTGATGAGATTCTTTCATTGCTAGTTTTGAGCAGACAGCCAGTTATCAGGTTTATTGTGTTATGCTATGCTAGTTGCCCTGGGGGAGTCAAAGTCGCCTCCCTCAGACACAGTGTACCGTACCTAGACATACCAAACAGTAAACAAGGCGGCAGTATGTAATCAAGTGATAAATTCCGTAGGAGTTAACAGAAGAGAGATCTTTGGGGATTGGGTAGTTGAAGAAGGCTTTCTGTATGGGACTTAAGCTGAGCTTTAAAAAATACATGGAATTTGAGAGAAGAGGACTCAGTCCTGAGCTCATGATACTGAAATAGCAGAGCTTAGTTTTGGAGATTCATTCCTGAATGGGATTCTGTGTTCGTCTCCCAGACTCCTGAGGATAATCTGTGCCAGTGTTTCCTTCCTGTATACCTACTTGGTGCCAGGCATTGTGTTAGGTGCCAAGGATCTAAGTGAACGAAGGTCTTAGACTACAGTGGATATAGTCTTGTTGCTGTTGTTCAGTTGCTAAATTGTGTCCCATTCTTTGCGACCCCATGGACTGCAGCACGCCAGGCCTGCCTGTCCTTCACCATCTCCCAGAGTCTGCTCAAACTCATGTCTGTCGAGCCAGTGATGCCATCCAACCATCTCACCCTCTGCTGCCTTCTTCTCCTTTTGCCTTCAATTGGATATAGTCTGCAGACATATAAATAGTCAAAGAACACTGTGATAGGAGTTTTGTTTTACTGGAGTATATTCTAAAAACTTGCTTGTAAATTTGGAGTGTTTGTAGGCCTAAAAATTCCCTCTGCTTTACCTTTTTCATAATTATTTGTATATAAATCCTATATTGAAAATGATCTCTCTTAGGAAACTTGAAAGCAGGAACCATTGTTTTCAGATTTTTAGCATGACCAAAAAAAAAGGCTGATTTAAGTCTTACCATCACTACCTGGTACTTCTGTCCGTCAGGCTTTTAGGTGTGCCTGTTTAGTTTTTCCGGAGTTTCATGAAGACTGTCTAGATGTCATTGTATTCAGGACACTTTTTGGATCCTCTTACTGTGAAACTTAGTATTCATGTGTATGAAACTAAAAAAGTCTTAACAAAAATTTCTTTCCTTCTGTTTTTCTCTGTCCTCTGTTTCTGAAACTCCTTAGTTGGATATTTGTCTTTCTGGATTGAACTTTTACTTTGTTTAGCTTTTTACTTATTTTCTGTCTTTATCTTTTTATTCTGTTGAGACATATTTCCTTGTTCCCCCCCCTTTTAACCTTTTCCTTTTACATTTAAAAGAAAATTTTAGTTTAGCCTTCATATTTCCAGTTTCTAAGAGCATTTTCTTTTTCCCAGAATCCTGTTTTTCTGTTATGGATGAAATATTTAATCTGTTACCAGATTTCAAAATTCTTTTTCTTGAATCATTTATATTCCTTAGAAACTATCTTGTTCTTTTCCTTTAATGCTGTTGGTTTTTCTCTTAGAAAGCAGTGCTCTCTTAAAATGCTTGGTTTTCTGTTTATATTTAAGAGTAGATGATTATATAAATTAGTCAGCATGGCTTTCTTCCACTGCTCTGAAGATAGATCTGGCCTTAACAGACCTTCCTTTGTTTAGTGGAAAGACAGATGAAGATTTCTGTCTTTGTAGGTGGAAACAGCATTAGTGGTAACAGTGGGAAGGATATCTTTTGCAGATTTAGAATTGAAGATATACAGATTAGAAGCTGGCTGTTTGGCTGGTGAGCCAGTAGTTTCAGAGTAAGGAGAGTTTACTTCCAGGTTTGAGCACCCACTCTAGAAGCCTAGCCTTTCCTTGATAGTTCCTTGACTTTTAGAGAAGTCTCCTTCCTTTCTAGGTCTCAGTGCCTGTTGTGCATGGGAGAGGGGTGGGGTTATGTATGGTAAATCTGTTTTCTAGACAGACCTGTAGATAAAATCCTTCAGTTTTTGGCTCCATCTCTTACCTCTGCTTTCGTGTCTAAAGTGAAAGTGAAGTCACTCAGTCGTGTCCGACTCTTTGTGACCCTGTGGACTGTAGCCTACCAGGCTCCTCCGTACATGGGATTCTCCAGTTAAGAGTACTGGAGTAGGTTGCCATTTCCTTCTCCAGGGGATCTTCCTAACCCAGGGATTGAAGCCGGTCTCCCGCATTGGAGGCAGATGCTTTTCTGAGTCGAATCCACTCTAATCTGTTTCCTCCTGTATTCTGGATTATAGCTTGCTTCTCTGTTTTATCTATTAGTAGTATGATGCCATCTTCTTTAGGTCTTACAGAAATGCAGATGGTATCCTCCTCTCTCTGTCTCTTTGCTGATACTGTTTTTTTTTTTTTTTTTTTTTAATCCCTTCAGTTCTTTTTGGAAAAAAACATTTAAACCCACAAAAAAAAGCTAAGATTAAGCATTGACCCTTGTGTACTCTTAATGTAGCTGTCTACAACAGGTGTTAACTTCCTCTCTATTATACACTGTTTTCCTGACCATTTTTAAAATAAGTTGAAGATATCATGACACTTCAGTCCCAAGTACTTAGCATGTATTATCCAGGAGGGAGATTGTCTTACATAACCACAGCCACATATCACACCTAAGAAGTTTAATATCGAGACAATATCTAGTATATGCCTCATATTTGGATTCCCCCAGTAGTCTCCAGAATACATTTCCCCAAGATTTAGTTAAGGCTCACACATTGTATTTGAGTGTCCTGTTTTCCTTTAATATAAAAAGTCTCCCCCGTTTCCCCTTCCTTTTTTTTTTTAAACAGCTCAGGTCACTTGTCCCACAGTCTAAATTTGTATTTTTGTTATTGTCTTTTAACTGCTGTTTCAGTAAATAGGCGGGAAAAGCAAATGCATGTGCTCAGACCATTATCTTCAGTGAAGTGAAAGTCACTCAGTCGTGTCCGACTCTTTGCGATTCCGTGGACTATAGTCTGTGGAATTCTCCAGGCCAGAATACTGGAGTGGGTAGCTTTTTCCTTCTCAAGGGGATCTCCCCATTCGGGGATTGAACCGAAGTCTGCTGTGTTGCAGGCGAATTCTTTACCAACTGAACTATCAGGGAAGCCCATTATCTTCAGTATTTATTGTTTTATAAACATGACTTTTGATGGCTACATAATATTCTACTTTAACTATTTTCCACTTCCTAGCAATTTTAACTTTTCTATTTGTTTTCTTTTTTTGTTGTTATAAGTAAACTTGGATTGAATGTTATGTGTCTTTCTATCTAGTAATGCTCTTTAAAAAAATTTCCTAAGAGTGTACTTATTGGTGAGATTGTTTTTAGATCAAGAACCTTATAAATGATGAGTTTTCTCAAAAAAAAATAGTCTAAATCAGATCAACTACATATCAAATGAATTCATTATGAATTTATCTGAGGGAAAATTACTTGCTTAAACCACAGATACTTATGTTTTATTAATTTTAGAAGGTATTTTAAGTTTTAAAACTCACTGTTTTCAAGGATTCTGAAAATATTTAATTTTAACTGATAGTTAGAAATCTATTCCACAGTTTAATAGCAGTCTAAAATAAAACTGTAGCCTTCATATTTGTATGGTCATGAGCAGTTGTACTGGATTCTTATAAAATATTCCAGTAGTGCAGATAAAGTGAGTCCTCTTCAGCCTTCTTTCTTTCCCCTTCAGTCCTTCTGTCTCCTCAGTTTGCTGGATATCTTTTCAGGTCTGTCTTTATACATTAAGAACATAAATAGTATAAGAAGTTTGTGCATATGTGTTTAATATACAATTTTTTAAACACATCGTAAACATAGGTAGGTGTTCTGCATTTTGTTTTTATACTTAACAGTGTGTCTTCAGAGCTTTTTATCTCACTCAGCTACTTGAGCTACTGTATAGTGTTGCACACAGTATGGCTGCACTTTATCTTATGTAATCATTTCTGTTGCTGGACCATTATTTCCAGTGTTTTAATTGTTTCAGCATTGCAACTTTTTTAGTGTCTGAGGGTGTCAAAAGTCTGAGGGCAGTTAGGAGGTCATGAAGTTTTTGGTTTGATTGTTTTCCTGCTGTTTTTACAGCTTGTATTGCAGAAAGTAGAAATAATGTTTTTCTATAATAAATAGGATAGGCATTTTACTTCACTTCATTATTAAAAATATGTGGTCTCTTAAAAAGGAAATCCTTCATGGGTAGGTATTATTACTTGAAATTTCTATGTAATATTTTATACTCCTAGGTATTTGAATTACTCACAGATTCCCACTGAATGAGGCAAGAAAATGTATATGCTGCTTTAATGTGATAAAAACAAAATAATGTACTAAATATAAAAGAAAGTAAAACATTTCCTCTCTGATTCTCAAGTTAATACCTACATAGAAAAGACAAAAACTTTGAAAAAGAAAATATAAATGATTCCCAAATTTTACCCCTAGTAGGCGTGATTCACCTCTAGCATTTTGGTGACTAGTCTTCCGTGTGTGTGTGTGTGTGTGTGTGTGTTGATATCAAATCTAATCAGATAGTTTGTGTGTGTGTGTGTTGATATCAAATCTAATCAGATAGTTTGTGTGTGTGTGTGTGTTGATATCAAATCTAATCAGATAGTTTTATGAGTATGCATTATTGTATGTATATATAGTGTAGTCATTTCTCTCAACATGTTTTCCACATGTATGTATATATCCATACATGAACATGCAGATACTGGTATTCTACATGTTCTACAGTTTGTTTCACTTAGCAGTAGGTCATAAAAATATTTTCATGCCATTGAATATAGACATACATCAGCCTTCTAATATCAGTGTACCATGTCTCTGTATATGCACCTTATGGATTCTGATCAGTCAAACGGCTGTCAGTTCAGTTCAGTCGCTCAGTTGTGTCCGACTCTTTGCAACCCCATGATTCGCAGCACGCCAGGCCTCCCTGTCCATCACCAATTCCTGGAGTTCACTCAGACTCATGTCCATTGAGTTGGTGAAGCCATCCAGCCATCTCATCCTCTGTCATCCCCTTCTCCTCCTGCCCCCAATCCCTCCCAGCATCAGGGTCTTTTCCAGTAAGTCAGATGGCTGTGGTGGGTCTCAAATAGGCTTTGGTTTCAGGGAGTGCTCTGTGTAACCAACCTCCTACTGGGGGCACCAAGGAGTGGCTGGAAGTAACATGGCTTTTCTTGGCAGATTTGGTTTCCTTTGGTGACTTGTAGTGTCAGTAGAGGGAGAGCTTCCAGTAATAAGGCCAAAGAAGTAAGTTATTTTATGGAGTGTGGGAGTGGGTTGTGAAGTGACAGGATTGGCCAAGGCTTTAAAATGAAAGGGAATTACGAATGTTCAGATGGAAGTGACAGAGAAGATGATGCAGAGTTTAGGGCATCTGGTTGAGATGAGCAGAGCAGAAAACGGAAGAGCATATCATCTCTGGAGAGGAAAGGATTTCTTGCAGGGCTGGATGCTGATCTTGCCCTTATGGATTACACCTTCATTAGTAGACACTGTGAAGTGGTGCTTGCCATCTGGAACTTAAAAATAAACATTTATTCTTTGATCTCACAACTTTAACAAAGTGAAATGCAGGTGGCTCGGAGGTTACTGTTTAGTTTTCTTACTTCCTTTTTTTTCTTTTTTAAGAAAAAGAAAGCATTCTATTTGTAAATACTTTTTGTTCTACTTCCTTACAGAGTATTCTGAAGCACTTTAGCTATCAGCCAGTGAGTTTTTAAGAAGACTGTTATGTTTTTGTTTAAAGAGTGTGTGGTCTGTCCTTTATTAGAGTACCTTCCTTCCTGCTTACATACCTACCTTCCTTTTTTATTTTTTTTATTTAAGAATCACTGGCTGGAAAAGAGTGGCAAGGCATTATTACTGTAGAGTGACCCAATTAACAAGCTCTCAGTGTATAGGAAAGCACCCTGTATGCCAAAATGAGTCAGAAAACATGGACCAGTTTTACTCTGCTAAGTGATTTAATCTTGGGGGCAAGGGTTTATCCAAAAACATTTGTGGAGTGGTGTGGAAAAAGAATATGTTTTCTGTGGGGGTATTAATAATTTATTATATAGCACATCAAAGATAGAGGTGAAACTATTATCACCACACTATCTGCATTTTTACTGTGTTTTGTTAGGGGCTCTACCAGAATTGATTTTTTTTTTTTTTACACACACACACACTTTCACTCTGTATGATATTACATTTAAAATATGAAGTATGCCTTAAAGTAACATGGCATTCATTAAATTAATTAACATTAATTGAAGGCTCTCTCATAGATATTGAATATAAGAAGATAAATAACATATGGGCCCCACTCTTAAAAAAAATCATTGTTTAGACAAGTGAGGTAGAAGTATGTGCCAGAAGCAGAATATAGAAGACAACAGGTATAAAAGGAGACGGAATAGTCAGTTCTACTGTGGGGTATAGGGATGCCTTAAAAAGCTCAGCAGGTGATTTTTGAGAGGGAGTTATTTGCTACACAGGGTGGGGAAGAGGTGTGGTGTATAGTCGTAGGTCATGCTCAATTAAGTCAGGAGCATTGTTGCCAAGCCACAAAGGCCTGAGATGTTATGACATTGTCAGTAGCTTCATATGACTAATGTGAAGGGTTTGTATGAAGGAGTAGGAAGAGATGATACTAGAGCGGTAGTCAGGGGAATTTGAATGTTACCAGAGATTTTTAAATGGTTAATTAATGGGAAGGATTATCTGGTAAGTCAGAGGAGATAATGCTCCAAGCAGGGAGATCAGTTTGCAGCTGGTAAAGTAGCTGGAAGTACTGTGGGCTCAGAGACTCAAAGTGATTCAAAATCAGAATGAAATTGAGGAAGATAGAGGTATAGAAACAGTAAGATATGTGACTGATGCTGTGTGTGAGTTACAGGAGAGGGAGGAATTATGATGACTTCCAGATAGTCTGCTTTGGGAGAGTTAGAAGATGTCAGTGGCCGTTTGAGGAGAAGCTGGTTTAAGGAGGAATAATAATGAGTTTGGTGATTGAACATGTTGGGTTTGAGTCAGTTTAAGAGACATCCAGAAAGATGTATTCTGTTACTTATTTGGACCTGCAGAGGAAGGATTTGTCATCAAGGATTGAGCGTCTTTAGGGTTGAATTATTTCAAACTATGGGAGTAGATAGGATAATCTAGAAATTGAAGAGGAAAAGTGTTGGGAACAAAGGATGAAGAGTTTGGGGGTGGGCTAAAAAGAGCTGGTAAAGAAGATTGAGGACAATTTCTAAGAAGAATCCACTGAATTTGTCATAAGGTAGTACTGATTTTTGCTAATGGGATTTTAGTGGTGTGCTAGGAATGAAAGCCAGATTATAGAATGATTTTTTTGTATTTTATTATTTGTATTTATGCACTGAATTCAACATTTTAGTTGGGCTTTCCAGGTGGCATGAGTGGTAAAGAATCCACCTGCCAAGCAGGAGACACAAGAGATGCCAGTTATATCCCTGGGCCAAGAGGATTCCTTTTAGTAGGAAATGGCAATCTGTTCCAGTATTCTTGCCTGGAAAATTCCGTGGACAATATTTTATTAAAATTAAATACTTAAAAGATACAAGTAAATTTCAAGAGTTAGTTATTCAACTCATGTACCCACTATGCAGTTTTCTTAACTTTTTAAATAATTACAGACTCAAGAAATTACAGAAATAGTACAAAGAGATCCGTTGTATGACCTTCACTCAACTCCCTCCAGTCACTTGTTGAGGATAACAGATATCCTGGTTTAGTATAAATGCTGATGTTTTGGGATAGATTATGGAACTGTGTAGCTAGTGTACCTCTGTATGGCACAAGCCTGGAGTTTTGATTCTCATAAGAACCTCTCTCCTTCCACTGGGAACGGGGCATATAAAAAGCTTTCTTGCTGCTTCTCAGGATGCATGGGCAGAGCTTTCCCAGCTGCTTTTCACATATTGAGGAGCCCTTTTGAGGATATTGGCTCAGAAGGAGATTTACTTCTAGGTCCCCCGTGAAATAGGCTCAAAATCAGGTCTTCTAGCTCTGTGGGCCAGTATCTCTCTAGGTTGCTTTGCTGTTACTTGGATCTTGTATCTGAGTTTCTTCCTTTCTGCCTCCTGGAAATTTCCCTTTCCCCTCCCTTTTTTTGGGTTCAGCTGTATATTATGGTAATTTTTCATGCTGGTCTTCCTTTTCAGTGCGTTCATTTGGGCACATGGATATATTAGCTCAGTCTGCCTTGTTCCTTGAATTAGAAGTCTAATAAACTATTTTTTATTTTTAAATTTCTTTAATTTTATTCTCTGCATTGTCCATAAAAAGAATTTGAGGTTTGATTTTTTTCCTTTAGCCATGGACTTTATTGTTTGAATATTTGCAGTTATTCTATACACAAATGTTAACTTCTTACAAAACTCTGTATTCCATATTGCTCAGTCACTTCAGTCTTCATTTTATGTCACATTTTCATCAAGAACTATTTCCCTAAATCAGTCTGCCTGATTGTGTGTTGTTGTTCAGTTGCCAAGTTGTGTCCGACTCTGCAGTGCCATAGACTGTAGCCCACCAGGCTCATTTGCCCATGAGATTTTCCAGGCAAGAATACTGGAGTGGGTTGCCATTCCCTTCTCCAGAGGTTGGATTTTTAATTATCATTTAAAATATTTTTTTAAGTGGATAATATATGATGTAGTGGTTTACATGTGTCCCTTTGCCCTGTTCCCTATCTGTCCTACCCAGTTTGCCTTCACAGATGAAACTAGTTACTAGTCTCTTTTATAGCCTAGAGTTAGACCATGCATTAATTTATTCTTTAACAACAGTTTTAGTTTTTATACTTTAATCTTATAACCAATATTAAGGAGTTTTCCATCTGTATGAGAAGTAACAATTCTGTTCTTAGAACTTTTGAAAGAGATTATACTAGTTCTGTGTATGTTTTTATACATGTGAATGGATTATCTGTGTTTTAACTTTTATTCATTTCAGAAATCCCTCAAAATATGACAGAAAATGACAAAATAGTATAAACTGTAGATTCAGATGTTTTAAATTATTATGTGGAATATTGAAGTAATGGAACAGTAGCCCTAATTTTGGGGAAGTAGTAGAAATGATATTTTAAGATGTTGGAGTCTTATGAAACACAATGAGAATATCCTTAAAAATGGTCCTGATTACTAACCCACACATGCTGTTGTTTGCATATGCGCAAATAATCACCTAAGAACTGACAGGTCTGTCAAAGATGAAGCCCTTTCTTAGGTTCCTTAGCCACAGTATATACCATTGATTGCCTAACTGCAACTTGGTGAAATTCAATGACATGGAAGCAAGAAATGGAAGCCTATGACCTGATATGTTTTCTTCCTTAGATCAACCTCTCTACTTCTCCTACACCTGCACAGTTAATAAGCCGTTCCCAGGCTTCCAGTTCTACCAGTGGCAGTATTACCCAACAGACTATGTTACTAGGGAGTACCTCCCCTACCCTAACGGCAAGCCAAGCTCAAATGTATCTCCGAGCTCAAATGGTAAGATATGAGCTACCAGATTTTTCAGTGTTTAAAAACTTGAGAGAGATCAGAATGTTTCTTGATTTGATGCAGGAGACATTTTTAATACTTAAGGAATGTTTAACAATTTTTTTGTGTGTATGTGATTAACTCTACACGTTTATGCCATGAAAAATTCTACTTTAAATTAGTAGGCCTTCTTGATGTAGCTAACATACTGTATCATGAGTGATTATTTTTTAATATCAAATTTCTTTGATTTGAAACCTTTTTTCATATTTTAACATCTCAAAACTGAGATGCATTTTATAATTGGCATCTTGTAGTTCTTACAGTGATATATAAAATCATCATGTATCTTTGACATTTTAGATTTGATAAAATTGTTAGAAACATTAAAAACATGGTTTTAACTATTAATTAGAGTTTATATTGTGGAATCTTCTGAAAGCAGGATTGGAGTTCTTGATAATATACCAGATGAGTCTTGTCTTTGGTTGTTCCCATCTTAAAATCTGCAAGCTGATTTATGTTATGATCACTTTGATCTTTGGTGAATATAAGAATGTTAATTTGGCTACTGATTTCCTAATTTACTGGTTGAGCTTTAAGGAATGTAAAAATTGGTTGACATTTACTTTATTTGATGTCTTTACAGATTGCTAGAGAAGAGCTTTATCCCTGATAGGAATTTGTTTATATTTTGATATCCAGTGAACTGAATATATATCTGGATTCCCAATTCTTTACTAAAATTATAAAGAAGATTTCCATTATATTTCTAATGGGAAGCAGTGATAATGACCCTCTTTTTATTTACAGACTATTCAGTAGACATGACCATATTTCTGGTGGTCCCCTCCCCCCCACTATGAGATCTTATTTGATCAATAATAAGCTTCAGAATTGGGCTTCCCACGTGGCTCTAGTGGTAAAGAACCCACCTGCTAATGCAAGAGATGTCAGAGATGGGGTTAGATCCCTGGGTTGGGAAGATCCTCTGGAGAAGGGCATGGCAACCCACTCCAGTGTTATTGCCTGGAGAATCCCATGGACAGAGGAGCCTGCTGGGCTGCAGTCCATAGGGTCGCAAAGAGTCAAACACGACTGAAGCGACTTAGCACATACACACGCTTTAAAATTAGGGAAACCATTTGAAATGATTGCTATTCGGCTGTTTTTAACCTTTAAAACTGGCAGTTTCATATGGTTCATGCTAGATAGAACATCTTTTTAGGTTTAGTGCTTTAAGCTGTTTGTTTTGAATCCTTCTTGTGAAAGTTATACTTTGTTGTTTAATTTACTTAAATTTAGTATATAAAGAACTGAAGTTTAAAAGATTCCTTAATTGATAATTTAAACAGAAATGGTTTTTGAGGAATTGTATAACTTTTGATGCAATTTTGAGATATTCACGGGTTCTTTGAAACAACTGTCATAATTTACTAAGTTGGATTGGGTAATCTCTAAGTGGGATTGTATTGCCTTTTTAAATTAATGGCATTGTTTCAGTATTAAAAAATTAAACAGATGGTGATAATTAAATAGAGGATGTCTGTCTTTTTTTTGATGTAAAGTTTTCTTTGCAAGCTATTTTGTTGTTGAATTTTGGCATGTTGTGGCATTTATACTTAGAATGAATATTTCTTTACAAATACTTTTAAAATCAGGAGCAACCTAGGTTTGTACTACACACAGATCCTGTGTAGGTGAGTGAAATAGTATAGTATGTGACACAGTTGTCCTTTGGGGTAAAGAGGACTGAAAAGACTTTTTGATGTTTCTTTTCATGTTTCTCACTGAAATTTAATTTGCATTCAAGAGCAGTGACAATGGTCATCTATTATAACTTCCATTTTAGGAATCCTGCCACAATAGTTTTGAGCTAGGAAAAGATTAATAGTTTACTTGGGGAAAAATTTGGTATGTGGATTTTATATTGCCAAAATAACGTTTTCTTTTTTGAGCACTGATTTATCTTCTCATCAGAATCATGGACTGTTTGAGAAATGTTTATGGTTTTTTCTTTTTTTTCCTTTTGAGTTCTCTATTATCAAAAACTTCTCCTTGTCACGTAGAACCTTTTGCGTAGGAGATAGTCCTAATCTGCATTGTCTTTCTGTCACAAATTTCAGTCTCTTGCCTGCTATACATTGTGTGTGGGACATGTTCTTTTGTCTTAGGGTATCTTTTTGGTTTTTCTGTCTGTACAGCTGATTTTCACACCCGCTACCACTGTGGCTGCTGTACAGTCTGACATTCCTGTTGTCTCGTCGTCATCGCCATCTTCCTGTCAGTCTGCAGCTGCTCAGGTGAGCTTGTCTAGCTTCATAAGTTGGTACTCTAAGGTCTGGGTCTTCAGGTTAAAGATTAACGTACATTTGTTTTTAAGTTACTGATGGTTTCAGTGCTTTTTGTCATACATTTCAGATTAACATTTGATATAGTGAGAACTTCAAGAACATTTTTTGGTTCTGTAGACATTATAATGCCATAAAACATGGATATTTAGGTTATTTGACATTAGTGAAGTCAATGTGTTTTTGCAGTGACATTTTATGTTCAGTTGTAAAACAGATCTGCTTCTTGTATGTGAGATGTATTCTTCAGTTTCCTTTGCAAGCAGTTAAGTAATAACTAAGTCAGGATGGCTCTTGAATTTAAAAATGATACATTTAAATTTAAAAAATAGAGTTGAATAAATTTTAAATTTAAAAAATTGAGTAGGATATTACTCAATTTTTTGTTTATATTTGTTTGGTTCTATGGAAAACTAATTTTCACCTTACACCATTCACAAAAATAGAACTAGAATGTAGACCTAAAGACAAAAGACGAAACTATTAAACCTCTAGAAGACATAGATAGTTTTACAGCTGTAGGGTGGGCAAAGCTTTCTCAGATAGGACAAAAAAGGATTAGCCATAAAAGAAAATAATGATAAATTGGATTTTATCAAAATTTAAAAACTGTTCAAGAGGTAAGCCACAGACTGAGGGGAAATGTTCTATATATATATATATATATATATATATATATATATATATATATATATCTGACAAAGGACTTACATTGAGAATATATAAAACAGGTGTAAAATTCAATGAGATCTTGAACAGTTTAGTTAAAAATGGGCAAAAGATTTAAAAGAGGATAAGCAGAAGGCCAGTAAGCACATGAAAAAAATGCTCAATGTAATTAATCTTTCTAGAAATGTAAACCAAAACCACAGTGAGTTAGCACTATAGACTCACTAGAAAGGCTGCAATGAAGGAGACTGAAAATACCATGTTTGGCAAGAATGTGGAGCAGCCATACTATCACATGTAAAGTTAAACATATGCTTAACATGTAACCCAGCAATTCCACTTCTAGATGTTTACCCTGAGAGATTTGAAAACATGTATCCACATAAAGATATTTAAATGAGTGTTCGTAGCAGCTCTGTTGAGAAGAGCCCCAAATTGGAAGTAACCAGTCTGCTTTAACTGGTGAATGGATAAGCATATTGTGGAATATTGCCAGAAATAAAAAGGAACAGACTATTGATGCATCTCAGAAACATTATAATTAGTAAAAGAAGCCATATATCAGAGAGTGCATGCTTTGTGACTTCATTTATATGAATTCCAGAACAGGCAGAACTAATCTGTAGTGAAAAAAAAAATGGATTTGTGATACCTAGAGCAGAAGGTAGAGGAGATGGACTGGGAAAGGGCATGAATGAAGGGAATGTTCTATATTTTAATTGGGGTGGTGGTAACATGATGTATATATATGTCAAAACTTAATGCACTGGTTCATTCATTTTATTGTATGTAAGTTACACCTTAGGTTAATAAAAATGAATGAAATCGAGTACATTTTAAAGCTGTTGAATAGACTTTTATATTCTATGATACCATTTTGTATTGTATTTTTCCATTGTTAATATTTTGGATTGCATATGGCAGAAGTTAATATATCCTAAGGTCATCCTTGGCTTCATAATTTTAATTTAATAATCTCAGTCATCTGGTAGAAGGTACAAAATGAGATAGCAGTAATATTCTTTGGTATTTTTCATGAAATCTTTCTTTTAATCATAAAGGACTGTTTTCATATATCAGCATATAAAGATGGTGATCAGTTAAACTCTGGTTTCTCCTAATGTGTTATGTGACCCTGTATAGTTCCTTAACTTATTTGTATATGTCACTTTTCATGTTTACAAAATGAGACCTTTGTTAACATTAAGATGTTTTGGGCTCTAAACTTTAAATGTCTCTCTGTGGAGTGAATTTATTGAAGTAATTATCTTCTCGTTTTTGTCTTTTTATAAAACCTAATAGAGCCTAGACCATTATCAGTTTCCAGAATTATAAAGTGGCAGGGAGCTTGGAGTTAGGTTGCCATTGAACTTAAGTGCATGAAGTCCTGTATGGGCTTAAGTTCAACTTCCACTGCAGTCATTTATTAGTTGTATGACTTTAGACAAGTTACCAAACATCTCTAGTGGTTATACATACTTGTAGGGTTAAGTTGAAGAGTAATATATATTTAGTGCCTAGAATCTTATAGGTACTCATTAGTACTATCTCTGCAAAGGGAAGAATAGGAAGACATGGGCTTGTAAGCTGCCTTGTGGCAAGACACTTTGTCACTTGCCAGTTGATTCATTTTGGACCGGTCATAGCATGGTGTCTATAAGTTTGGACTCTGGAGCCAGATTCTCTGGATTCAAATACATGTTCTAACACCTTCTCATTTTCTATCTTTAAACTCTCTCTTCAGTTGCAACAATATAAAGTAAAATAAATATTTATGAAATAATTATAATGCCTTATGGGGTTGTAATGAGAATTAAATAGGTTAATAAAATGAAAAACAGAAGTTTCTGTTAACCTAGTTAGCATTCACTAAATGTTAGCTGTTGTTATTACTTATGCTAAGCTTCAATTTCTTCAGTTTAAACTGGAAGTAATAGCTCAGAGTTGTTACAAGGAATAGACAGACACTCAGCATAGTACTTGGCACATAAAATATCACATGCTACTACTAATTACTGTTTTTGTTTTACACTGTCTAAAGATGAGTCACAAATTTGGTTCTTAGCTTTTACATAGCTAATAGTGAAGAGAGAAACACAACTATTTAAAGGATTTGCAGTTTCCAAGGTAAAATAAACCAGTTATTAGGAAGATACAATTAACAAACTCTGTAGAGCACAGTCTGTTTTGTAGGTTCTCATGAAAAAAACATCTTGCATTGTCTTTAGTAGCATCTTTAATGTGAACATAGTCAAAGTAATTTATAGAATTAGCTCTTTGGGTCTAGATATGATATTTACAGGTATGTGACGCTCTAGTAATCTGACTTTGAGTATTCCAGTGGTAACTTTCCTCAAGTTCAGGGCTGTTCGTTTGAAGAATTTGTGTTCCACTTTGTTAATTTTTAAACATAGGTTTGCAGTTTTTAAAATATTTGGATTCAAACTGAGAAATGCCAAGTTTGAAGTTTTAATATTCTTTAACTTACAAAAGTCAGTGTGAGTTAATTTTTTCTTAGTAATAAAATTTATAGCACACTGTAAAAAATAAGAAATTGGGACTATCTTACCCTTATTTACTATTTTAAATGCTCCATCTCGTATCCATACCTTGGGGAAAAAAAAATCTGACTTTCAGAAAGTTACCATAATACTAAAAGTATGTTATAGAATAGTAAGAAATCTTACCAAGGCTATCAGGGAAATATTGTAAGAATTGAGGAGAAAACAGTCTTTTAGATTTAGTTGCTAGAAACAGTTCTGCTGCTAGCACCCTTAATTTCCGTATCTGCAAAGAAGAGATGCTGTGATAATTCACACAGTTAGGTACAAATTAAAACAAGTGAGTATTTGGGTAGTCCACTATAAAAATGTGAGGTGTGAAATTAGCAAGCATATTTTATGTGAAACCTAGACTCTTTTAAGTCAGAAAGTTTCTACAAAGTGATCATAGGTAAAGTTCAGATGAAATTAAAGTTGGACATTAGATGCCTTAATGTTCTTTATTTTAGAAAGGGTGGGTTCTTTTTAAAAGTGAAGTTCTGTCAAGGATATCTGAACATGTGATTTTTCTATTAACTGCTCAATTAGCTCTGTATATACTTCAGGAGTATAGTTTACATGTTTGAAATTTATTGTAAATATTTAAGCTAAGATATGACCATAGATAGTAAAGCTGTATTCTGAAGCTTATTCATTTATATAAATACAATATATATACACACACACACACTTCCTTTCAGAACTCCAGAAAACAAAGGGAAAATTAGAAGAAAAAATATATTAAATGTACTGCTGGAGGTTAAGGGTTCATTGTGTCAAATCTTCATTTGCTTTGAATATTCTTTTAATTTGAAAAGTTTTGTTTTTCAGGCTATAATTCAGCCTTTGAATATCATCATTAGGTGGTCCACTTTATGTATTATCTATGGCGCATGTTACATTTTATGATGTTCTTCCCTTGCTTCCTGAGAGATTTTAATATTCCTCTGCTAGACATTTGTTGAGATTTTTTTGGTTAAACATGAACAGATTTTAGTGTTAGCTTAAGAAAACTATAAATAGAACAAGATAGTTAACAAAATTCATGTCATACATATTTCACAGTCACATGTTGGAGAATGCCTCAGACTTGTGTAGTTTCTGTTAAGTCTGCAGCCAGAACTGTGAGGATTAAAAAAATGAATGTCAGAGATGAGAGCCTGCCACTCAGAGCTTCAGTATGTCACAGACACAGATATTACTAATTCTAAAATAAGCTAGACCCTTGTCAGTGGTATAGGCCAGTATGATCCAAATTCTGTGGGAAAAGTATAGACAGGAGGATAAATTATTTCTAACCAGAGACATGAAGAGGTTTCTTTGGGAGAATGAATAGAAATTTAACCGGTCTTGAGCAGTGTGTTGGACTTCAGGAGACCGCATTGAGGAAGGGGAATTTGAACGAGGACTCTAAATGAAGACAGTGTAAGGTGTGTTTGGAGAAGCAGAACAATTTGGCTAGAAAATGAGGATTATGAACTGAAATAGTGGAAAAGGGGGTTCAAAGCGATTTGGGCCCAGACAGTGGAGGACTTTGAGTGGCAAGCTGAGAAATCTAGATTTTAGCATATTTTATTTTTGCATTAAATTTCAGTAATACAGCAGTGATTTAGTGTGTTTACATTGCTATGAAATAATCTGACAAAAATCAGAGAAGATGCTCCATATGGTCTCACTTAGAAAATTCTTTCAGTAACTTAGAACTGACTAAAACTTCAATTGCACTGAAGTAAACATTTATTTAGCATCTGCTGTTGGCTGAACACTGCATTGGCACTTGGAAAGAGAAGGTATAGAGCATCAGTTAATGATACTGTTGCAGAGACCAAACACACATGAAGCTGAAGAGCGTTCGTAAAGCAGCAATGTGTTTGTCACCCTAGAATCTCTTACTTCAGTTTCCCTTCCCAGCATTCATGTATTTGGTGCGTTCATTCCAAAGAGGCAAAAAGTTAGGCATCCAGAAGAGGCATTTTCTGTCTTACTGTTTTAAAATGTTATAAACCTCAGATGAGAGCAATTGGAATAATCTTTGCCACCATCCTGACGGGCAGTGTGTTTAGAAGCCCTGGGGTCTACAGGAGTCAGGCTTCTGTGGTGGCTCCACCTGCATTGTGGGAGAACTGGGATCAATAACTGGTTTGGAAAGATCCCCAGGAGGAGGGCATGGCAACCCACTTCAGTATTCTTGCCTGAAGAATCCAGTGGACAGAGGAGCCTGGTGGGCTGCAGTTGAGGGGGTCGCCAAAAGTGGGACACAACTATCTGATAAGAGTCATCACAATAAAGCATTTCATTGCCAAGCACAGTCTCTTCAGTTTGTGAGATCTAGTTCTCAAAGGCAAATAAGTGCTTCATAAGCATCCCAAGAAAATCTCATTAAGTCTTTAAAGTTAGTTGATGGAAATGCTTTTAATAATTGTCACAGTGGGTTTGATTTCATGAACTTGTTTTCTTAGAAGGTTGGTATTTGCTTATAATCTCTTATCATTATTATATATATATATTGTAAAAAAGTTTCTAGGTCTATTGAGATAATAGTCTCTGTAGACCTAGCAACTTTTTTGTTATCTCTTTTCTGATCTTTATTAAGATAGCAATATTGTATTCACACTCCCCTAATTGTGTGTAGTAATTTCTCACAAGTTTATGAGGGGCTTGTAGGCTTGAAATGTTTCTCAATGCTGATGTGGAGAACTCAAGAGTGAAGTTGAAGGAATTGCTCACTCTTCCCTCTGTGTCCTGGGCTCTCGCACCTTTGCAGCTTGGCTCAAGTTTTTCGCTTTGCCTGGCATGCTCCTCCTGTTTCTCCTTCCCTTTGACTGTCTCTGACCTGGTAACTTTAAAATGCAGCGTGTTACAGGGTAATTTCCTCCTATTCATAGTTCTTTTGCAATATGTATATATATTCTATTTTTATTTAGCTCTTAATGATTCTTTTCCTTCATGTCTTTAAAAAAAATTGCCACTTAATGTTGAAGGTATGATTAATTAGAACAACAACTCCTGTTTCCTTCAGGGTTAATTAGTTGTTTCATGTGTTTGGAACTTTATGTATAAAAAAGCACAATATAAATATGTTGTCATTGTTATAATGGTAGTGATTACCGCATCAATTAATACCATCTTGTTTCATCCTTGTTTTTTGTTGTGTGGTTCTTAGGTTCAGAATTTAACATTACGCAGCCAGAAGTTGGGTGTATTATCTAGCTCACAAAATGGTCCACCAAAAAGTACTAGTCAAACTCAGTCATTGACAATTTGTCATAACAAAACAACAGTGACCAGTTCTAAAATCAGCCAACGAGATCCTTCTCCAGAAAGTAATAAGAAAGGAGAAAGTCCAAGTCTGGAATCACGAAGCACAGCTGTCACCCGGACATCAAGTATTCACCAGTTAATAGCACCAGGTGGGAAAAACTTTTGTTGAAAATAGTTGCATTATTCATTTTCTTCACAGGAAGAGCAAAACAATACTTGAACAAGAATACTTTTAAAACATTATAAAGTGTGAATTTTATACGTTAACAAAAGAATGTTTCAATAGTATAGCTTGAAAAAAGAAAAAGAGCCCAACAGTTAAAGCATTATAATAGTTTTTTGGTCAGTTGACATTTGATTAACATCTTCATTGTGTGCTAGTCTCCTGTTGTATGGATAAAACCTGTTAGCTTTAAAAAAAAATTTGCCTGTGGTTTATTTAATATGCTTTACTTGTCCAAAATTAAAAGCTTTTTAAAAAAGCAAGTATATATTTTTTCTTTAAAGTTGTGACTAATGGGAGGAATTTCACTTTCCAAAAATAAGGATTATGCATAATTATTTTCCTCACCATATTGCTCTTCTTCCATCTTTGATTTCATCTCAGAGAGGAAGATGTCAGGGAACCCAACTGAGTTGTTCTCATCAGCCTTTGAGACCCGAGTCTGTTCCCTTTGCCATCTACACATAATCTTCCTTCATGGTTCTTATGCTGAAAGTGCCAGGCTGTGCAGAGTGAGTTTCCTGATCATGTCTTCTGTTCATCTCAGAATTTCTCAGTTTTGAGCTTTCAGTTCTAGTAGGATAAGGAATTATCTGCTTTCTGCTTTAAAGTTAGCACTATTTCCTTGTGTCATTGATTGCATTTTTTAAAAACTGGTTCCTCACCTTTCATAGTTATGGCAGCTTGTCTGCCTCATGCTTGATCCTTTCTTTTGCTTCTTAAGCCTACTTAGATCTCTCCTATTCTTAATATATCTAGTGACAGTGGTAGTGAAGTCGCTCAGTTGTGTCCGACTCTTTGCGACCCTATGAACTATAGCCTACCAGGTATCCATGGGATTTTCCAGAAAGAGTACTGGAGTGGGATATCTACATATATTTTTATATGAGTTTAATTTGTTTATTGAAAGGGTGTGTGTGTCATACACTGAGCTAGGCACCTCATATATGTTACGAAGAAAAACTTCCTTTGATCCAACCTCATCAGGTAAGTATCTTCTTTCTATCCTTTTATAATTATGCATTACTTTTTATAATATATATATTTTACTGAAGTGTAGTTGGCTTACAGTGTTTTAGGTGCAGAGCAAGGTGATTCAGTTATGCAAATACACATACATTATTTTTGAAATTATTTTCCATCATAGTTTATTATAAGATATTAACTATACTTCCCTTGACCGTACAGTAAACCTTTGTTGCTTGTTGCGTATCTAGAAATCTAGCATTCTGTTCATACTAAGTCAAACAAGTGGAATCAAAATGTCAGTTTTTTTACTTAGACAAAAATTCATAAATATTATAAAATATTATACATATTTATAT
The DNA here is from genome assembly GCA_006410615.1 of Neotragus moschatus. Classification (NCBI taxonomy): domain Eukaryota; kingdom Metazoa; phylum Chordata; class Mammalia; order Artiodactyla; family Bovidae; genus Neotragus; species Neotragus moschatus. The sequence goes on from SJYA01000228.1 coordinate 661,413, forward strand.
GTAGTCAAAAGCTTTTCTACTACATTTGATAAAGGCTTGAGAGACAACTTAAAAAAGAGATGGAGAAATTGGAGAATGTAAACTGAATGAAATGGGAGCATTGAATATGAAATAGAAAAAGTGAAACTGACTAGATAAAAATAAAAGATCATCATATAGTCCAGTTATTTTTAAATATGATTGCTCATTAGAGATGTATCTGGAGCTCTGGGGAAAAAAAGCAATACCTGAGCATTTGTATTTTTCAAAAAATGCCAAGATAATTCTGATAATACATCTGCATTTTAAAAAGTGATTACAACTTTTTCTATTAGATCCTAGTTTTGGTGATATAGAGTTCTATTTTTCTGTTGACCAATCATGATACAATGATATTAATGAATAATAGTTACATAATCACAATAGTAAAAGATGTTTATCAGCTTTCATAATCAATAGACAAAAAATAAAAGATAATGACAGTTGAAGCTATAATAGGAACATGATTAGCTTAACAATATAAAATACAATTTGGGGGGGTCAAGCAGAGTGATGTCGTACGTGGCAGTGCGTACATGTACATGTTTTCATCCACTCAGCCAATCTGTGTCTTTTGGTTGGTACGTTTAATCCATCTACATTTAGGGTAATTATCAATACGTATGATCCTGTTTTCTTTATTGTCTTGGGTTTCTTTTCCTTGTTTTTTGTTTCCTACCTAGAGAAGTTAGTTCCTTTAGCATTTGTTGTAAAGCTGCTTTTGGTGGTGTTGAATTCTCTTAATTTTGTCTGTCTGGAAAGCTTCTCATTTCTCCAAGAAGTCTGAAGGCGAGTTTTGCTGGGTAGAGTATTCTTGGTTTTAGGTTCTTACCATTCATCACTGTAAATAATCATGGGCTTCCTTTGTGGCTCAGCTGGTAAAGAATCTGCCTGCAATGCGGGGGACCTGGGTTCGATTCCTGGGCTGGGAAGATCCCCTGGAGAAGGGAAAGGCCACCCACTCCAGTATTCTGGCCTAGAGAATTCCATGCATTCATGGGTTCATGGGGTTGCAAAGAATCGGACACAACTCAGCGACTTTCACTTTCACATTAAAAAAAAATTAAAAAAATTTAATCATGCCATTCCCTTTTGGCTTGTGGAATTTCTAAGAAATCAGCTGATAGTGTGGTGGGAGTTCCCTTGTATGTTATTTATTGTTTTCCCTTGTTGCTTTTTAATATTTTATTTCTGTGTGTAATTTTTGTCTATTTGATTACTGTGTGTACTGGGGTGTTTCTCCTTGGGTTTGTGCTTGGGACTCTGTGCTTTGTGGAGTTGATTGACTGTTTCCTTTCCAATGTTACGGAAGTTTTCAGCTATTATCCCTTCAAATATTTTCTCTCTCTCTCCTTCTGGGACCTCTAAAATGTGAATGTTGGTGCATTTAATGTTGTTGAAGAGGTCTCTTAGGCTGTCTTCATTTCTTTTCATTCTTTTTTCTATATTTTGTTCTGCGGCAGTGATTTTCACCATTCTGTTCTCCAGATCGTTTATCTGTTTTTCTGCCTCAGTTATTCTGCTGTTGGTTCCTTCTAGTGTATTATTCATCTCAGTTCTTTAATTCTTCTAGGTCTTTGGTAAATATTTCTTACACCGTCTCAATCTTTGCCTCCATTCTTTTCCTGAGATCCTGGATCATCTTCACTACGATTATTGTGAATTTTTTTTCTGGAAGGTTGCCTGTCTCCGCTTCATTGAGTTGTTTCTCTGGGGTTTTATCTTGTCTCTTCATCTGAGACATAACTTTCTGCTTTTTCATGCTGATTAACGTTCTGTCAGCATGAAAAAGCAGAAAGTTATGTCTCAGGCGGCCGCCGCGAGTGACGCACTAAGGCGCTGGTGGCCACTGCGCGCACTAAGGTGTAGGTGGCCGAGGGGAGCCACCCTGCGTCCGAGGCCAGAGGTGGCACCCGAGGCCTGGATTGGTGGCCGGGAGGAACAACCCAATGTCCAAGGAGCTGTGGCTGCCTGGGTCAAGGAGAGCCTAGAAGAGCTATCCCATGTTGCAGATCAGGAAGGGTGGTGGTGTGGAGATATCCCTCATCCAAGGTAAGGAGCAGTGGCTGCACTTTGCTGGAGCAGCGGTGAAGAGATACTCCATGCCCAAGGTAAGAGAAACTCAAGTAACATGGTAGGTGTTGCAAAAGGGCATCAGAGGGCAGACACACTGAAACCATACTCACAGAAAACTAGTCAATCTAATCACACTAGGACCACAGCCTTGTCTAACTCAATGAAACTAAGCCATGCCTGTGGGGCAACCCAAGACAGGCGGGTCATGGTGGAGAGGTCTGACANGGAGGCCTGGCGTGCTGCAGTTCATGGGGTCGCAAAGAGTCGGACACGACTGAGCAACTGAACTGAACTTTCTGTCATACAGTGTTTGTTTTAGCTGCTATGAGACTGTTCCTTACTGCTGCTTCTGTCTGGCCTCTGATGGAAGAGGCCAAGAGGCTTGTGTAAGCTGCTTGATAGGAGGGACTGGCACGGGAAAAATTGGGTCTTACTCTGGTGGTCAGGGCCTTGCTCAATAAAGCTTTAATCCAATTATCTGCTGATGGGTGGGGTTGTACTCCTTCCCTGGTAGGTGTTTGGCCTGAGATGACCTAGCTCTAGAGTGTGTGGGCTCTATGGTAGGGTTAATGGCAAATTCCAAGAGGGTTTATGCCAGTGAGTACTTTCCAGTGCCTCTGTGCCTGTGGTGAGCCCCTGCTGACCCATGCCTCCACAGGAGACCCTCCAACACTAGCAGATAGTTTTGCTTTCAGTCTTCTGTGGGGTCACTGCTCCTCTCCTCTGGGTCTTGGTGCATGCAGAATTTTGTTTGTGCCCTCCAAGACTGGAGTCTGTTTCCCTCAGTACTCTGGAAGTCCACTAATCAAATCCCACTGGCTCTCAAGGCCAGATTCCCTGGGGATTCCCAGTTCCTTTGTCAGATCCTCAGGCTGGGAAACCTGTCATGGGGTTCAGAATCTTCACAATAGTGTGAGGTTGTCTTTGGTATTTCTCTTTTCCAGTCTGTGGGTCACCCACCTGGCAGTTACGGGATTTGGTTTGATTGCAGTTGCACCCCTCCTACCATGTTGCTGCGGCTTCTTTTTCTTTGGACATGAGGTGTATCTTTTTGACGTGTCCTGTTGATGGTTGTTCAACAGTAGTTGCTGTTTGATATTGGTGCTCTCGCAGGAGGAGATGAGCACACGTCCTTCTGTTCCACCGTCTTGAACTGCCCTCTGTGCATTACTTCTTAAAGTTTCATTTTATTAATACACTGCTGAAGGTTGCCTTTCCTCCATCTAAACCTGTTTCTCTTTTCATATTTCCTCTGTGCTAATATTGCCAACTTTCTCTATGTGACATAACCTCAAGATCTTGTCAGAATGTAGAAATAATCCATTGATAATGTGGTTACATGTGAAGTCTTTTTTATAAACATCTGGGTACCCAGTCCTGCCGTCTGTATGGCCTGGTAATAGGATTTTTGTACTATATTGTTTAGAGCATTCTTAGCCTCATACCTGCCCCTGGCCAGTGTTTTGTTTTTTGGTTATTTTTGGCCATGCTGCATGGCTTATGGAATTTCAGTTCCCTGACCAAGGGTTGAACCTTGGATGGTGCCTTCGGCAGTGAAAGCAGAGTCCTATCCACTGGACTGCCTGGTAATTCCCTGGCCAGTGTTGATAGAAGGAGTTAGTGTGAGAGGCAGTAACTCACTGTGCTTGGAATGACTGCTCAGGGGAAAATTTCTAGTGATTTCTATAGTTTAAATGGAGGGTGGGTTAGTTTCCTTCCAAAGAGAAAAGTACAAAGTCTGTCAGGGTTAGTTCAAGCAGAGAGATTCACTTTTTGATTTTCAACCCCTTTGAATCCCCTAATACCTGGTTCTAAGTTGGCAAGGCAGCAATTATAATTTTTCTGCCCTTTTAGGTCTTCTCCTCTTGCTGGTGAGGTATTAGTCTGAAGTTAAATTTTTTTTTTTAGATTCTTGATTTGGTAATTTGTCCTTTTCTTCAGTCAGAAAAATGTTTGCTCTTGCAGGTCACTTTCAAATATTAAAAAATCTACTTGTGTTCTAACATAATGTACAGCCTAATATTTATTATAATAGACATGTTTATTATTTCCTTACATACATTTCTAGGATGCTAAAATCATTTACTTTTCTTCACCATTTCTTGAGAGTGGAATTCCTACTTGATATTTATTAATCCTTTTTTAAATATATAAAATATAGGCAAACTTTAACCAAATATATGGAAATTATCATGAGCTATATTGGAAGTCAAGTTTTTTAGTAGCAGTTTTTAGAGCTTTTATGAAATTGATCTAGTTTAAAAAATATGCTTAATTGTTTGCAGATATTAATGAAATATGTAGAAGGACTTAATGAAAGCCTAATTAGTCTGCTTAGATTGCCATTAAGCAATACCATAGACTAGGTAGCTTAAACAACAGAAATTGATTTTCTCACAGTTCTGGAGGATGGAAAGCTCAAGATCAAAAGCTGGTGGCATTTGGTCTTTGAGCGCTTTCTCCCAAGCGTGCAGGTGGCTGCACCTTGATGTCCTCACGTGGTCGTCTTCTGAGTGTGAGAAGAGGATAGCAGGTTTTCCTGTTGGGTCAGGGTCTTGCCCATTGACCTCATTTAACCGGTTCCTTAGGGGCCCCATTACCAAGTACAGTCACATAAAGAGTCAGGAATTAAACATACGAATTTTGGGGGACACAAACGTTTGGACCATATTTGGAACCTAGACTCAGCTACGACTGTGGCTTCTTTTATACCCAGTGCTGCCCCTTAATAGCTAGGTGATTGCAGGCAAGTCACTTGACTATTGAAAGTTTCTTCACCTGAAATATGTTGGATTCGTAGAATACCTATCTTACCTCATGGGGTTGTAGTAACTATGGAATGAGATGATATATTTAATAATTTACAATAATACAATTATATGCGATAATAAAAGGTTCTCCTTTGTATGTAGACTACCTGACAATACTAAAGTGTTTGTTAAAATAAGAAAAATTAACAAATGTCATATTCTCCAGAGCACTAAGACTTTTCTCATACAGAAGTATTATTTAAGGTATCCTCTTCCCTGGTGGCTCAGACGGTAAAGCGTCTGCCTGCAATGTGGGAGACCTGGGTTCGATTCCTGGGTCGGGAAGATCCCCTGGAGAAGGAAATGGCAATCCATTCCAGCACTCTTGCCTGGAAAGAGGAGCGCAAAGAGTNTTCTCATACAGAAGTATTATTTAAGGTATCCTCTTCCCTGGTGGCTCAGACGGTAAAGCGTCTGCCTGCAATGTGGGAGACCTGGGTTCGATTCCTGGGTCGGGAAGATCCCCTGGAGAAGGAAATGGCAATCCATTCCAGCACTCTTGCCTGGAAAGAGGAGCGCAAAGAGTCGGACAAGACTAAGCGACTTCACTTTCACTTTTCACTTTCACAGTTATTCTATAGTATATGTGCTTGTCAGTTGGACATAGGACTAATATAAAATATATAGACACATTCTGATATCTGATCAAAGAAAAGTTTAATTTAGGTGAAAGGATAACTATTACTGCAGTGAATTACCAGCTTTAGAAAACAAAGTTTGCTTACTTGCTAGAGCACAGAGAGACTTTTTATTCCTGTGACTATAGTTTGCATTGTATTTCAAGAATATGATAAATCTTAATTATAACTTAAAAAATTGAAGTAAAGTGGGCCTTTGCTATTATGGTCACAAAACCTGTATTTCCTTAGCTGTAAAAGGGCAATAATGATACCTATTCCACAGGCATTTTGTAAGTACAAAGGAAAGTTATGTAAAAGCATCTTAAGCCCCTCTGTGGAAAGGTACTCTATAGAAAGCCAAGATTTCATTGACTGTAATATAGAGTGTTTACCAACACATTTATAAGGTGGTGATGTAAAATTTTCGGTCTTAGTTTGAAATGCTAGTCTAGTTATATGAAGAAATGCTAGTCTAGTTATATGAAGTTATATGAAGATTACTATCTAATTTCCATTTTGGTTTCAACAATGCTTGGGTATTTGTTAAACCTTCTAAATGCTTCTTTCTTGAGATGTTAATCAGATGTTAATTTCTTTAAAGAATCTCCAGAATTTTAATAACCAAATGCAAAAAGATTGAAATAAGTTGTTAGAATTTTTTTATAACATTTTTGTCACAAATGTAGTTCAGTGTAAAAATAAAAGGCATTACAGTCTGAGATTAAGAAAAATTTGTCTTTAGGTATGTTTTAAATGTGATAATTGATACGTGATATGAATATTAAGCAATCTTTCCAGTTTATCTTCTAGTGAACCTAGTTTCCATTATTTAGATAGGATTTTATCTAAATCTCTATGTAAACATGCACCAGTATACAGAAGAGGCATAATGATGTGGAAACCACTTAGTACTTGATTTTGCTAATTCTTATATAAATGTGTGTGTGTGTGTATATATATATATAAAATATGCTTTTTTCCTGTTATGAGTGACTCCCTTGTGGAAAGAACTGATTTTATTACTTACAGATTACTGTAGGGTTTTGTGAGTGTGGGGAGGAAGAGAAGTAAACCAAGATCCTTTATCTAGACAGCGTAACTGATGGTATCATTTTTTCTGCAAGCAAAACTAGTGTTCTAGATTTGGAATGGCCTCTGAAATTTCGTTTCACCATGGTTAAATTTCATTTAATCATGCTGTAGGAGTTACACACGTGTTTTGCTTAACTGAATTAACTTTTTATACAAAAATTTTCCTGGGCCAAATAGTACCAACTGTTTTTCTTGGTTTAAATTTGGGAATTTATTTCAGAAGCTTTTTAAGTAATTGACTGTTAGCTGGAAGAATGTTTAGACATGGATTAAAAAGGATGCAATCTTTATTTTATGATTTTAGAGTTATCATAGTATAATATAAAGATACTATACTTGTTCAGTTATGCTCTTCTTGCCAAAGAATGATTCAAGTGGATACACTTTGTTAAAAGTTATTGGAAATATTTGACCTTTAAAATTTAATAAGAATAAATCATGTGTAAATTCAGATTTATATCAGTTGTTTTAGGCAGTTTTCTTTTGGAACTTACCACAGTGTTGTTTATTTTATGAAATCGTATAGTTTTTCAAGGAAAAGTTGTTATTACATTTTCAAATCATTCTTATTAGGAAGACTCGTTACAGATTTCTGATGTGAAAACTTTCCTCCTCTAGATTTATTTTAAAATTTATGTAGTGTTTTTGAAATAAAGACTAATTGTCATTTTTTTCTCTTGTAGCGTCATATCCTCCAATTCAGCCTCATCCTCTAATAAAACATCAGCAGATTCCTCTTCATTCACCACCTCCCAAAGTTTCCCATCATCAGCTGATACTACAGCAGCAGCAGCAACAAATTCAGCCAATCACACTTCAAAGTCCAACTCAAGACCCAGCGCCCTCCCAGCACTGTATACCACTACAAAACCACGGCCTGCCTCCAGCTCCCAGTAGTGCCCAGTCACAGCATTGTTCACCAATTCAAAGTCATCCCCCTCCTCTAGCAATGTCTCCTAGCCAGTCACAGTCAGCACAGCAGTCGGTAGTGGTGTCTCCTCCTCCGCCTCATTCACCAAGTCAGTCTCCTACGATAATTATTCATCCACAAGCACTTATTCAGCCACACCCTCTTGTGTCATCAGCTCTCCAGCCAGGGTCAAACTTGCAGCAGTCCACTGCTAATCAGGTGCAGCCTACAGCACAGTTGAATCTTCCATCCCACCTTCCACTTCCAGCTTCCCCTGTTGTACACATTGGTCCAGTTCAGCAGTCCGCCTTGGTGTCCCCAGGTCAGCAGATTGTGTCTCCAGCATCACACCAGCAATATTCAACCCTGCAGTCCTCTCCAATCCCAATTGCAACCCCTCCACAGATGTCGACATCACCTCCAGCTCAGATTCCACCACTGCCCCTGCAGTCTATGCAATCTTTACAAGTGCAGCCTGAAATTCTATCCCAGGGTCAGGTTTTGGTGCAGAATGCTTTGGTGTCTGAAGAGGAGCTTCCAGCTGCAGAAGCTTTGGTCCAGTTGCCATTTCAGACTCTTCCTCCTCCACAGACTGTTGCGGTAAACCTACAAGTACAACCACCAGCACCCGTTGATCCACCAGTGGTAAGCCCTTGGAAGCTCTTTGACTTTCTTGCTGAACTGAAAGTAAACAGTTTTCTCCCACGTTGTGTTTTATCATTAGATCTAAATGCCTATGAATTTAAAAAGCTTGAAATTTCCATCTGTCAGTGTCTGACATACGTGCTATATGGGCCAAAAAAAATGCCATTTGTTGTAGTATGGTTGCATGCTTGATAATTTGTGATGGTTATTAAAGTCCCTCGTTAATTTTATTACTATTTAAACAAATCCATCTGCTATCTTTACAGAGTTGATTTTTTTTCCCCAAGGGAATGCATTTGAACCAGTGTCATCTGCACAAAGTTTTTTCTCTTAAGGTGATTATCCTTCATAGATCCCTTTGTTGGCTTGTATGTTCTTAAACGTATGGTTTATCTAGCTAACCTTTTTGGTTGTATGCATTCTGCAGTTATAGGCCGTTATGGGGCTTTTGCATCAAGGTGGAGGTATGCTTGTATGATGTAATTTTTTGGTAAACTTATATTTTATAATTAAAATTTTGTAAAAAAAAAAAAAAGTTATTCTAGGAAAGAATCCAACTTTGCAAAGAAATACTAACTGTAGTCCATCTTTTAGAATTGTAACTTCTGAGTTTTAAATTTCTACTAAGGGAAAATATATACTTGAAATATTTCTCATTTAAAAAGCTAAGAAGGATGAGTTGAATACTGAGAATAAAAAAATTCATTGAGAGGAGTAAGTTTTGAATAACTGAGACTATGATGAAATTTATCAAAATAAACCTGTAAAAATGGCACATATTGCCCAGAAAGGAAAATTATTCTGTAAAAACATTAGTCTTTTAAACAGTCTATGAAGGACTTTTATAAAATAATTTATAATAAAATTGAAATAAGGTCTCTAAATGTTAGAGTGATCAAATTTATAACTGAGGAAAACAATATTCCCAAAGGAGATTTATATCAAACCTCACTGAAGGGATCTTAACACTTAAATACAAATAACCATTAGCTCAGAAAGGAAAAGAGTTTCAAAGTTTGTTCCTTAATGGACAACATTTTGATTCTCAGGATACAAATTTATAGATTCTTCATTCTTGTCATTCTTACTGATAAGCATGAAGAGGTTGAATTCCACTTTTATTCAGAACAGAACTTGGCAAAGGTAACAGTCGGCATCTAGAAATAAGTTTGCATTTCAATATTTTCTTTTAATGGATTTTGAAGAGTTTATAATGGATAATGTTACATAAAAACACAGTCTTTAAGGTGTACAGTACCTTCAAAGAAATCAAATTTAATTTGAATTTATGTTTTCAGTTTATAGTTCAGTGGATTGGCTTTTAACAAGTAAAAAATAAAGTTCCTCTCTATGCCTTTTTATTTTTCTAATTTTGTTAGGGCAAATCTTGGAGGACTACTGGGGATAGAAATAGAAAAAACAGAACACTTGCATTAAATTAAAGCTAAAAATCTAAGCTCTTGTTATTTTCTGCCCTCTGTTAATTTTGTGTTTTTTCCTTAAAATTTATGTTACCTAATTTTTGGAATTTTTTCATGAAAAGAGTAGTTTTCTTTGCTATCACTGGTGTGGTTATATTTGCTATATATGTTTCCATGGTACTTTTCTTTTACTTTTGAGTAACATAGCCTGTTTATTACATTGCTGTGTTTTTCTTTTATTACCTTTATCAAGTCTATGTTTTTACCATCAGATTTCTTCATGAATTACTCATTCCTTCAGTTTCCAGGTTGTTTCAAATGTTTAAAGGTAGAGAGATGTTTACTTCTAAAGAGAAATAATAGGTATTTACATCTAAATAATAGAAGTGTGAATTTTCAGACATAAGTGTGAATTTTCAAAGTAAAATCAGTATTTTTTCTAAAGATTTTTCATTGATACTTGGGTATTATAAATAGGATATGATGAGTGTAGATAATTTAGAACTAATAAATGTTTTCCACAGTTTGTTTAGGGAAGGGAGACAGATGAGGCTGATGTACTTTGAGGTAAGTTTGGCAGCCATTGTTAGATATAGAATAGTTATGAACTAAAGAGAAATTGTAATGTACAGTTTCCAAGTGATCTTGTGAGCAAAACCTTCACTTCTTTGCTTTATTCAGTCTTTTAGTTATTGTACTTAATGTTTTTTATGTTGATGGTGCCAGGTGTCTGACAGGTCTGTTTTTGCCCACTTCTTTTATTCTTTATTTTGCCTTCACGTCGGAGATTTAGAATCAAGTATGTATAGTTAGGCTTACTTGTAAAGAATGAAAAGTATTTTATAGGATTGTTTGGATTATTTCAGAATATGCTATTTGTATTTGCCTCTTTTAATCCTTTAAAACTCTTTTCCTATTTTTTTTTAAATCAGAATTCTATGCATGATCTCCATGATCTTTGATTCCTTAAAAGCTATTGTAGTACCTGTTTGAAAAGCTTGTGACAGCATTAATATTAAAAAGTTTTCAGCCCTTAAGGAAAAGATGCCCTTTGTAAGAGGAGTAATTATCTAATAAAGGAATGCTGCATAGATGAACTGAACTAGTGCAGTTGATAAAACTGTCACTTGTGTGATTACCTATTCAGCAACATCGCCACCACTCTTCCAAATTAAGGTGATGACCTTTGCAGCAGATGCTCCTCACTAGAAGTTTTTTTTTGTTTTTACTTTAACCCTCAGGACTGTTTTTTGGATGACTTTCCTTATTTTGGACATTATCATCATTTAAGAAAATTTATCATGAACAGATAATAGCAGCTATCATTCTTGCACTGTACAATAACCAATGATCGCTTTCACTACCGAGGATCCAAACACGGGGCAAGGACTCTCTCTTGGTGAAACAGGTTTTCAGATGCAGGGTTGAGAGCAAATAACTTTTAAAAAATGTTGCTACTTAGTAGCTGATTCAGATCACAACTCTGAATATTACATAAAATTAGCAGTAACAATAGGAATTAAAAATTTTTTAAACAAAAGGGAAGTTTTTTTTCTTTATTAATAGAGTTGAAAAATTAGGAATTTTTTTGTTTTGGTTTTTAAATTCTATTGCTGTTAGAAATGCCTTTGTAGGTAAAACTTCATAGTCCTTTTTCTCACACATAGTTTATTCTGGTTTCAGAAATCTTGATCATTTTTAATTTCAAATCATCAAACTTTTTCAATAGTTTGATTAAAAATTTTTTTGTGAATGTTACTGAAACTTTTATTTTGACATTAGAAATATTAATCACTTTAGGTAAGTTATCTTAAAAACTCACTTTTATAAGAGTAAGTAATAAGCTTTGTACATAAAAGAAGGGGGGTAAATTGCTTTGTGGCTTTGCTTTTAGTAACCTGTCTTTCAGAAACAATGGTTCAATAAAAATGAGGACAAATTAAAATACCTGTGTCAGTCTGTACAAGTGGACATTGAAAATTCATCCTTAATTTTAATAAAAATCAATAGTAGGTTCCATATTTTTTAGTTATAAAGTTCCTTCTCAGAGTGCTTTTGAGTCTGTTTTCCTCAAGTATTATCTTTACCATTGGATAACAACGCAGAAATGTAAAAATTTGCTTCTGTAAGTATGGAACAATATTAAAGAACTACAAGTAATACGTCAAATGGTTTAGGATGGGGGGTGTGTGTGTGTTTGATTACAGGGACAGATATTTTCTGTTTACTTGACAATTAGCTTATAAAAATTCATTAGATTCTTGAGTCAATTAGAAGATTAAAAATGTAATCACATACAATTTTGTAGGTTCTCAGGCATTACTTTTCAAAATTTGCTCTTTACCTAAATACAGTAAAGAGCTTTGGTTATAGTCATTTAGGCAGTACATTTCTTTATATAATATGTGTCATTCTGGAGATTCACCTAACATTCTTTGAAAAATATTAGTATCTGTTTTGATTTATGACAATTGAAAGTTAATAGAAACTTTAGTAAACTCCCCAAATAGTTATTTGAGTGTATAAATTCAAAACATTTTAAAAAATTAACAAAATTTAAAGTAATTCCTGATTCAGCTGTCACCTTTTGGGAAAACCTTAGTGATTTATAACTTAGGTACTGATCCACAGCTTGCTTCCAGTGAAATATCATCAAGTATTATGAATCGTCAAGTATTATGAAAAACTTCATTTGAATGATTTTAAAGCTTCTCTTTCAATCGGTCAAATAGTCATTTTGTCTTTTACATTTTAAAACACTTAGAATTTATTTTGTTAATTAAATTAGGGACACCTTATTAAATGTATCTTACAGACATTTTTAGGCAGTGTGGCTTGTCATCGTAGGTTTATCAAGTAGAAGATGTCTGTGAAGAAGAAATGCCGGAAGAGTCAGAAGATGGTGTCCGGATGGATAGAACGCCGCCGCCACCCACGCTGTCGCCAGCAGCTGTAACTGTGGGGAGAGGAGAAGATCTGACTTCTGAACATCCCTTGTTAGGTGAGGAGGTGCCTAAATGTGGGGGAAATTTCTGTTAGGCAAATGTTAGTAATGGAAAAAGTTCATTTTTTTTCCACTAGAGATGATCTTACACTAATTTGTTATATAATAAATTGCAGCAAAACATAGATTAGAATTCAAGAGCTTTTTTTGATGAAAAACCAATTCGAGCAATTGATGAGGAACTGCCCAAATCAAAAACACATTTCAGCCTTTGAAGTTTTAGTAGTTTTACAGATGTGTTTCATATGCTCATTCAGATTTATTTGTCAAGCTATTTCTAGCATAAAAATTAGAACAAGGCAGAATTCTATTAGAAAATTTCAATTACACTGTCAAAAAATCACAAAGCATTTGAAGTTATGTCTGACATTCCTCATAATTGGTTGTGATTCAGATTGAGTAAATGCTTTTAAAAGTGTTGCTTCCTGGATAGTACTTAAATTAAGCCACACTGATTCTTACTAGAGACATGGATTAAAAAATTCCTAACACCTTCAAATTCTTATTCACTACTTTAGAGGTACTTATGAGTTCAAGTTAATCCTCTCTATTCTCTGCACATTATCAAAGTGACTGTGAATCCTAGGTACTTCACTAAAACATTGTGATGTATATCCCAGTATCTAAGTTCTAAACAAGATATGTTCTGGGTTAGGTGTGTTTTTTTTTTATTTTGAATATTTTATTTAGATCAGGGCGTGGCAAATGATAGCTCATGCTTCAGATCTTCCTGCTACATGTTTTGGTATGGCCCATGAGCCAAGGATAGTTCTAAAATTTTTAAATGTTTGGGAAAAAAAAATCAAAGAGTTAATTCATGTCATGTGAAGATTATATGAAATTCAGATTTCACTGTCCATAGTAAAGTCCTATGCAACGTAGCCACATTCATTTGTTCAGATGTTATCTATGGCTACCTTTATACTACTACAGAGGGGTCACTGCAGAGAACAGATGTCTTCTATAAAAATGTTTACTGACCCCTCACCCAGATAATGCTAATCTTGATTCAGGCGTTGTTGTAAATATTCTGTTCTGTTGAATATCTCATCACCTTCATGAGCATGCTTAGTTGAGAGGAATATTATCAGGCACGAAAACAAACTATAATGGGGCACTGACTTAGCCTCTCCTTCCTTCTTCAGCGTGCCACATCTCTAACCCTTCTCTTCTTTCTAGGTTTTATTTCTTACTGCCAGTGTGAATCTCCAGAAAGCAAGTAGCTAGAAAATAAATTTTACTCCAATTTTTTCTCCTTCCTGAAAAATAGGAAACATTTAGTCAATAAAATTAAAAATATTTAAGACAAATTCAGTATCATTGCCTTTGCTTATTCAAAATAATACCTCAAAAGATAGATCTAAGGAAACTTACCTATAGTACTAAATCTTTGTAGTTTTTGTACACTGAAAATGGATTCATGTTGCTGCAGATATCTTGGGAGTTTTAATTTAAAGGCAGAAATATATATTTAATCGGATACTAACCCTGCATTGTGACTGTGATTTAATTGCCTAATAAGCATTACTAATGGTACTCAAGAAGATTTAAATACTTTTGAAGTATTGAACCTCAACAATATCTTCACATTATTTCCTTAGAAATATAATCTGAGATCCTGCCAGGCATATTCCTCTGGCTAAATTGTCTCAGTAAACTATAAATTTTTGAATCTTCCTTTAATTTTCTTCATGCTTAACTACTTTTCTGTAGTATATGAGAGGTAAAAGCAAGTACAGATTGCTCATCAAATCATATAATAAACTAACCTATAAAAATAGAGGGACTTGTTTCCACCAGGATAGAGTCTTCATAAGTCTATAAGAATTCTTAAAGCATCCATAAAGCACTTGCCTGGTGGTACAGTGGATAAGAATCCACCTGCCAATGTAGGAGACACGAGTTCCAGCCCTAATCCAGGAAGATTCCACGTACGGTGGAGCAACTGAGCCTGTGCAGCATAGCTGCTGAGGCTGGGCCCTAGAGACTGTGAGCCACAACTAATGAAGCCCTTGCACCTAGAGCTTATGCTTCGCAATGAGAGAAGCCACCACAATGAAAACTGGCACTTAGCACAACTAGAGAAGGCCACGCAAAGCAGCAAAGACCCAGTGCAGTCAAAAATAAGTAAATAAAAATAAAATGAAAAGCATCTATAAAAATAGAACAAACTCATTGGTTTCACCCAGGAAATGAAACTGCAAATAGGCAGAGTAACTTGTGGCAAAGTCATTATCAGTTGACTTGGGATTTCTCGATTCACAGTTGTCTTAAATCTAGAGAGGATAATAATTGTGTTTGTTCTACTGTGTTGTGTTTATTTTAACAGCTGATTATGAACTGGCATGTAAACATTCTTCATAAAGTCAGTAACTCATAAGTTTTCAACACAACTTAGGTCTGTTTGTATATATGATTCAAAAATCAGTTAGAACATATATACCAAGCAGTATTTTCTGAATAAACAGCATTATATTTAATGCAGTATCTATAAATCTGTAAGTGGACATTAAATTTTTCTTATTTTTCAACTCTCCATAGATTTGTATTTCCCTTCCAACAGAAAAGTTGCTTTTCAGTTCCTGTTCAGAATTATCTTTTATCCCTTTTTCTCTAGGAGTATATGTGAAAATTAGGTATGTGGGATAGGATTTTTATGGAGTTTCTCAGTCTTGTAGTACATGTGTATAATTGTGTATTTGTTCCTGGAAATAAGCAAATCAGTATTACCAGTTTTACCAGTATTACTTAGTTTTTAATGAGGGATTGTGTGACTTTAAATAGGTTTTCTAGTACAGTTTATCCTGTTGGATTATTTGGTGGAACAAGGTTAATTTATGGATATAATACTGCTGTGATAAATAAGCTATATAGTAATATTAATTACATGAAAGTTACTGGGTGTGAACCATTAGCTTTTCCTTTGCTGACACTGTTCCAGGTATCACTGCACTGTTTCATTAGTGGAAATTTTTATCTGTTTATCTTTGGCTGTGCTGGTTCTTTGTGGCTCCATGTGGGCTTCCTCTAGTTGTGGCGAGTGGGGGCCACTCTTTGTTGTGTTACAAGGACTTCTCATTGCAGTGGCTTCTCTTGTTGCAGAGCATTGACTAAGATGCTCAGGCTCAGCAGTTGTGGTGCACAGGCTTAGTTGCCCTTGCAGCATGTGGGGTCTTTCTGGGCCAGGGATCAAACCTGTGTCCCCAGCAGTGGCAGGTGGATTCTTAACCACTGGACCACCAAAGAAGTCTCTGAAATTTTTATTCGATAGGGATTTTTCTTTCTTCTGTAGCTAACTGGGCTATGTTTGACCATCTTTGATAGTGATATCAATTCTTTTCATACTGATGTTGGAGAGGAGTTACCATAGGAGTTAAAAGTATTATCTGTTTTAGTAACCCAGCTCCACTACTTACTAGCTGTATGACTTTAGGCAAGTTAATCTTTTTTTCCTCCACATCTATAAAATGGAGATTATAACCGTACTTACCCATAGGCTTGGAGAAGGAAATGGTGACCCACTCCAGTGTTCTTGCCTGGAGAATCCCAGGGACAGAGGAGCCTGGTGGGCTGCCGTCTATGGGGTCGCACAGAGTCGGACGCGACTGAAGTGATTGAGCAGCAGCAGCAGCACTTATAGGCTAGCTAGGATTAAATGTGTTACAATGTGTAAGACATTTATACATGTAAGTGCTGGCACATAAGTGCTCAGTAAGTAATGGTATTATCTTTACCATATGCCCCTTTTTTTGTTGTTGTTACTTCTCTCAGCCATCTTGTACTCACTGGTATTCCTGGCTGTCACCTGGTTCCATCTCTCCACTTTGGTACAGCTTAGTAAAGGTTCAGTGCTACCAAATGGGTAGGTAAAGTCCCTGTCATAGGCTGTCGATCTGTCTGACTGTGGTCCTCAGAGCTTGCCTGGGAAAAATCAAAGTGAACTAGCCCAACATTTTGCAATTGCCTGGTACTGCAGTGTTCCTACAAACTGACATGTACAGTGTCATTGAAGATTTGTTAAAAATAACAGCAAAGAGCATTTGTGCATGGTTGTGGATTATTTGAAATAAAGGTAATGCCCTGTATAATTCATTATAATTTGTTCTATCAATTTCATGATCTTTTTTCCTTAAGCATATTCTCCCTTCCCTAGTACCATTTGGAATAGATGAATAGAAACATAGGAAATTTAATAACTAGCTTAAAATTTTAAAAAATTTAAAAATAATTGTTCTTAAGTTGACATTCTAAAACATTTTCATGTCTTATGGGACAGTTCTTTTTAACCGAAGTTGGAATGCTAGCTTTGAGCAAGTTGCTGCCTTCCACTATAAATGGGGATAGCAGTACATATCTCATAAGGTTATTGTGGAGATTCCCAGGTAATGCTACTGGTAAGGAACCCACCTGTCAATGCAGGAGACACAAGAGGTACAGGTTCGATCCCTGGCTTGGGAAGATCCCCTGGAGGAGGAGATGGCAATCCATTCTGGTATTCTTAGCTGGATAATCCCATGAACAGAGAAGCCTGGTGGGCTAGTCCATAGGGTCTCAAAGAGTTGGATACTATTAAAGCGACTTAGCATGAATTGTGGAGAGATGAGATAATAAATATAAGCGTCTCAGAATTTTGTTTTAAAACATAAGACATTAACTGTTACTGTTATTAATGTTCTCCAGTTTTCTTTCATATTTGCCTGGGCAGAATGGTACAGATTTAAAAAGTGACTTTTTTTTTTTTTTCCAGAGCAAGTAGAATTACCTGCAGTGGCATCAGTCAGTGCTTCAGTAATTAAATCTCCTTCAGATCCTTCACATGTTTCTGTTCCTCCACCTCCACTCTTACTTCCAGCTGCTACCACAAGAAGTAATAGTACATCTATGCCCAGTAGCATACCTAGTGTTGAAAACAAACCTCCACAGGCTATTGTAAAGCCACAGATCTTGACCCATGTTATTGAAGGTTTTGTGATTCAGGAGGGATTGGAGCCATTTCCTGTAAGTAGCAAGCAAATTTGCATTTTCAAAATTATTCATGTAGTGTAATTTTAAAATGTATGATCTGTTGGTCTCTAATGTATTTTCTCTAATCAAAAACTTACTTCAAAAGTTATTAATCTCCCTGGAGAGGGAAATGGCAGTCCACTCCAGTATTCTTGCCTGGGAAATCCCATGCACAGAGGAGCCTGGAGGACCACAGACCATCGGGTCAAAAAAAAAAAAAAAAAAAAAAAAAGAATTTCTTTCTGTCTATTCTTTGTATATTTCCGTATATATCAGTAGTTCAAGAATTTTATGCTAGCTGTTTAGATGTATAAGATGGAAGCAAACAGTTTCAGGGTATAAGGATATTANAATAAAAAAAAAAAAAAAAAAAAAAAAGAATTTCTTTCTGTCTATTCTTTGTATATTTCCGTATATATCAGTAGTTCAAGAATTTTATGCTAGCTGTTTAGATGTATAAGATGGAAGCAAACAGTTTCAGGGTATAAGGATATTAGTTTTATAATTTTTAGAGAAGGCAATTAGATGTTCACTCTGAAGGAAACTTTCAATTTTTCCCCTTTAGGGGGATCAAAATGACACCAGAAGTGTATTATTTTCTTTTACAAGGTATTTCTTGTATAATGTGATACTTGAGAACTTTAACTTCCCAATGATCTTATACATCTGAAGTTATCCAGTTGATGTTTTTTAATTAGCAAATAGATTTTCTCATTTTTTAAATCTCAGGCTTCAATCAGATTTTATAAAAGCTTCAAAATGTACACATCAGAATTGAGATGCTGTATCCTATCACTAAAAGTAATTTGATTTGAGACTAGCTATACATTACAGCTACTTAGCTACATTACATGTTGTGTCTAGAAATGAACATTTTTCCTTAGGAAATATACCAAGACAAATGGCCAAAATCAAAGCCCCAAACAAAGACACAAGAAAACAAAATTACATATTTTGAAGCCCTCCGAAGCAACTGATTTTTCAGATTCATAGGTAGGGCATTATGATTGCACAGTGATAGTTGAGTTTACTGTGTGTAGGATCTAAGAACCTCTGATATAGTGAGTGGAGAAACAGTCTTTTCTCCCAGGTCTCAGAGATTGAATCCTGGCTCTGCGATATACTGAATGTGTGATCTTTGTCAGGCCACTCAACCTTTTTGAAATTTGTTTGCTTATACAGCAAATGGAGATGATACTTTGCTCTTAGGGTTACTGTGAAGACTAAATGTGTGTAACTGTTCTATGTAGCAATATGTATTTTTTCCCTGAAAATTTGGAAAATGTACAGAGCAAATAGTAATAAAAATATATATTTTCATATGATAAGGACTATAATTGTATATATAGTTCAGATTACCTTTTTTTTTTTTTTTAATTAAATTTTTTTGACCACACCTTTCTTCTTACCTCTTGTGAGATCTTAGTTCCCCAACCAGAGACTGAACTTGGGTCCTTGGCATTGAAAGTGCAGGATCCTAACCACTGGACCACCAGGGAATTCCTTACAGATCAGCTTCTTTTGCTTAGTATAGTTTGAACATTTATTTTCTCATTTGATTAATAGTACTTTGGAAACGTTTTGAAAGTTTACCTAATATTTCACTTTCTGGACAGTTGCTCCCCACCCCAGCCCCCACCAATATCCACAGGTTCCACACTGGGGAGTCAACCCAATTGTAGATCAAGAATCTAGGGGAAAAAAAAATATAGAAAATTCCAAGTAGTAAAACTTCAATTGATCCATGCATGGGCAGCTATTTACTTCATATTTATACTGTTTTCGGTCTTATCAGTAATCTAGACATGATTTAAAGGGCTTCCTTATGATTCAAATGGTAAAGAATTTGTTTAATCCTTGTGTTGGGAAGATCCCTTGGAGAAGGAAATGGCAACTCATTCCAGTATTCTTGCGGATTTAAACCACACGGCAGAATGTGCATAGGTTATATGCAAATAACGCTCCATTTATACATAAGAGACTTGAGCATCTGCGTTTTTTTGGTACCCTGTGGAGTCCTGGAATCAATCCCCTGCAGATACTGAGGGACATCTATACTCTTGGACATTTAGGTTTCCTTTTTTTTTTTTTTGCTGTTCAAAGGAATATCCTTGTATGTAAATTATCCACATTTGAAATATTATTTCTTCAGCTTAAATTCCCAGAAGTATAGGTGTTAGATCACATTCCATATGTATTCATAAGACTCTTGATATATATATTGGCAAATCATTTTCTGGAAGAGTATTTAAATTTATTCATATATGCTAAGTGTGTACTCTCATCAGCACTCAATAGTGGTTTTTTCAGCAATAATTTCCACTATTTTTATTTGAGACATAATTACATATACAAACTGAAATAAACACAATTTAAAAGGTTATGGGTTGAGGATTCCCTGGTGATCCAGTGGCTAGGACTTGGTGCTTTCAGTGTAGGGGCTGGGTTCGATCGCTGCAAGCGAGGCCAAAAAAAAAAAATTTATGGGTGATTATTCTCCAGGGTAACATGTAAAAAAGTTCCAATAAGCTGCTGTTCACTATGTGTGGAAAATGTTGGAGACTTGACCAGCATTCTCAAATAGAATCAAAGGTTCTGGTTTTTAAGATTAGCTGAGGGTTCACTAGTAAATCAGTAAACACTTTTGGTGTAGATTATTTTTGCTGAGAGCATTTCTAAAGAAAGTAGTTTTCATGACTTAAATTGGTGTACTGAACATAAGTGACTATATTTTTGTTGATTTTGATGTTAATGTTTGAGGAATTTTCCATTTATATTTGTGATTAAAATAGGTTACTTAACTAGGAGTCAGGAGACTTGAGTTCTAGTCCTGTTTCTGCTGTTACAAAGAAACTACCTGAACACTTTGAATATTAGTTCCCTTATTTTTAAAATACAGTAATGATCTATCCTGAGGAAAGAATCCTATAAATAAAAAGTTTTGTACACGAAAAATCAATCTTAAAGGTTGTTGCAGAAGAAGGTAAAGGTACTTATAATCACAATTTATTACTGATTTTTTTAAAAGATTCTTTTTTAGCCTACCCACCTAAACAAAGACCCTTGGTTCCATTTGACTGAGACTTTGGTCATACTGCTCACGAGCTGTGATATAAAGTGTTTAGGCAACTTGAACGTAACCTTTTCTTAAGAAATAAATGAATGGATCTGATCATTGTACAAGTAAATTATCACAGATCCTATTGATTTCAAGAGACTTTTAAATTATTTCTGAAGGTCTTTAAAAAGATGATTTCATTTTGTTCTGTCTTTTAAAGGTGAGTCGTTCATCTTTGCTTATTGAACAGCCTGTGAAAAGAAGGCCTGTTTTGGATAATCAGGTGATAAATTCTGTGTGTGTTCAGCCAGAGATACAGAATAATGCAAAGCATGCAGATAATTCATCCGACACAGAGATGGAAGACATGATTGCTGAAGGTTTGTGGATTTTTCTTTAAGATACTCTTTAACTTTGGCATTTATTGCTTGAATCAGAACATGGGTTTTTATCATACACAGATTTTTCCCTTGGAAGTGTTTACTTTTATTCTCATATAATGCATTATTTGACTAAAATAATGGGAACTCGAACCAGACTCTTAATGACCATTTAATTAATAAGATTGGTGTTAATTTTTATAATACCAGTTTGACCTTTGAAGGAATGTGAGTGGGAAAATTTCTGTTATATATGAAACCAGTTCAAAATTTTAGGATCAAAACAAGCAATTTTCTTCTTTAAACAGACTTTATTAAATGACTGTTTTACTGAGCTTGTTTAAAAATTTAGAGCTTCCAGGTTGTTTGGTTTTAGATTTTATGTATTCTTATGTTTGATATTAACAGTTGTGTTAAGTCTTCAATCAAAAGATGATTAAATTTGTTCAAGGAGGAAAATACCACTAAATCTTCTCGGTGTCAAAGAATCTTTTTTTTTTAATAGGCCTTGTTCTACCAGTGAATATTTCATTAAAGTTTAAGTGGTATGCAAAATGACTTCAGGAAAACAAACACAAATACAAAAATGATGTTTTTTTATTGACTCTGATCATGGCTCTGCAGTAGATGCTATTCAGTTAAATAGCATGTAGTATGGTCAGGGCTCTACAATTGTGAGTTAATTAACATCTGTGTCTAAGTAATTATCCTCAATATATTAGTGTATTTCATCTAAATTTATTCACTTTGTAAATGTTTACTGAATATGTACTGTGCGGCTGTACTTTGCTAAATTAAGTAAAATAGCATGCTGGTAAGCAAAATAGATATTGACTTGGCTCACAGTTTTCCTAATTAAGAGGAAGGCATTTCTGTCATTATTGGTAACTTATGGACTGTTGCAATGTATTTATCACTGTTTTACTTGTTATTTGAATATCAAAGAACTGATAGTAGTATAAAATTTTTTACTGCTAACTTATGTTGAATTCAGTTTGATTTTTTTATTTAAAAGAATGTTAAATGTGAAAATTTTCAAACATACTTAAAATTATAACTGTATAATGAATCTCAGCTCACCCAGACTCAATATTATTACCCAGTTTTAAACATTATTTTGCGAAGTTAGCTTCATGCAACCCTTTGTTTTTTTCCTCCTACATTCCCCGTTCTCTTTTTCTCTATTGCTTTTTCTTTCCCTTTTCTTCCTTTCTTCCTCTGATTAAAAACAAATCATAGTTCTTGTTGTATTTTACTAGTACATACTTCAGTGTGCATCTATAAAATGTACATTTTAATGCTGTGTCAGCCAAAACAATATTAATAATAATTCTTTGTCATCTAGTACCTGGTTCATATTCAGATTTCCTCAATTATATAATTACTTAAATTGTATAAAAGTCCTTTTATAGTTATTTTGTTCAAATCAGGGTTCAGAAAGTGCCCGGTGGTGGGTTAGAAATAAAGAGTTAATCACTCAGTTGTGTCTGACTCATTGCTACCCCATGGACGGACTGTCCAGACTCCTCTGTCCATGGGATTCTCCAGGCAAGAATATTGGAGTGGGTTGCCATTCCCTTCTCCAGGGGATCTTCTACACCCAGGGACTGAAACTGGGTTTCCTGTGTCACAGGCAGGATTCTTTACCAACTGAGCTACCAGGAAGCCTTTTGTTGTTAGGAATTTAATTTCATTTAATTTCTAAGTACTTGCTTTTATTATAGTTACGCATATATCTGAGAATTTTTCATTTGAGATGAACAGTAGTAAAGACAAACATACAGGGATTTTTTTTTTCTTGCCTATATAAGTGTATAAACAAAAGTTTTCTAGGTTAATAAGCTATACAATGTGCCCTCTTGTGTGCGCATATTGGAGAAAAATGGAAAACTGCCTAGGAAACTTCACAGCATACTTTGTGATGCTCATGGTTTATAATATAATACGTATAAAACATGGTGGACTGTGCTAGAACGTCAAGGAGCTTTTGATCTAGTTCAGTTCAGTCGCTCAGTTGTGTCTGACTGTTTGTGACCCCATGAATCGCAGCACGCCAGGCCTTCCCTGTCCATCACCAACTCCCGGAATTCACTCAGGCTCACGTCCATCGAGTCAGTGATGCCATCCAGCCATCTCATCCTCTGTCGTCCCCTTCTCCTCCTGCCCCCAATCCCTCCCAGCATCAGAGTCTTTTCCAATGAAAAGAGTCTTTTCCAACTCTTCGCATGAGGTGGCCAAAGTACCGGAGCTTCAGCTTCAGCATCATTCCTTCCAAAGAAATCCCAGGCCGATCTCCTTCAGAATGGACTGGTTGGATCTCCTTGCAGTCAATCTAGTAGGAAGTAGCAGTCTCTATAGCAGAAAGATAACTAAGAAGCAGCATATGCTAGGTATTAAGTGAATTATATAGACAGTAAGAACATGGCACTTTAAAGCTGGATGATATTATGGCCAGACTGGCGAGTTTTATGTGGAGAGGGGGTTTGATTTGGGTCTTGGATGATAAAGCATAGATTTAAGATAACAGAAAGAACCTCTCAGGTTAGCGTACCACGAGTAAATGCACAGAAGATGTGCAAGTGCTCAGTAACTTCAGGAGGGGGCAGTGAGGAGTAGGCAGTTGGGTTAGAGAAGATAGTGGGCAGTAAGGCAGAGTCAGATTCTAGCGTACCTTGAGATTCGATTATGGAGTTAGGAGTTATTTTGCTGTCAAGAGGATGGTTACTGAAAATTTTTAGGCAGGTGACGTGAAAAAATGTTTTTGAAACTGCTGGTCATGTGTGGATGAAGAGTAGAGGTTTGGCATGTAATTGATACTTGTAGTCATGGTGGGAAGAGAAAGGAAAGAATTGATGGCAAACAAGGCAAAGGGTAGTTTTAACGAACAGGATACCAGAGTAAGGAAAAGGAAGGTTTAAAGATGATTAATCTTTGCAATGAATAATAAATAAGCCATAGGAATCTAATGCAGAGTATAATGAATATTGACAATATTGTACTATAATCATCAGTCTAACTTAAACTAAAACTTAATTATCCCAATGACTAAAATAAAAAGATAAAAATGTAATGTGATAGAAATGTTCAGAATTTCTACTGAGGCATTCATTTGTATAAATGTATCAACACTTTGTACACCTTAAGTTTACACAGTTATATGTTAACTGTGGCTAAAAAGAGTTGAATCTATTTCATAGTGGAGATACATTTACTGAAAATGTATCAATTTTTAAAATACTTTGTAATTTCCCATGGTAATTTTATTAAGTATTTCTGATGGGAAGTACTATAGGGTGAAATGGTGAGGTCATTTATTTAGTGGCTTTGGCTTTATGAGTGTATGCAGTTTAATTCAGTATAAAAAACTTAATGTAATGATTATTTTTTTAAAGGATAAACTGTATCTCTCTTTGGACTGGTTGTATAACCAGAATCTCCATCTAAAATGTAGTTTCAAAATGTCTTATGTCTTCCCTGGTAAGTCATGCTGATGATGGTTTCTATCTCATTGCCTTCTTACTGCTGATCATCTCATGATCTCAAGTCTTCAGGAAAATTGAAGAGTAATTCCTCTTTGCACACAAAAAAATTGGGGATCTCTATTAGTTAGGATATATGTTTGGCCACTCCATTAGACACCCAGAGTAATACCTGGTTAAATAAGAAGTTTCCTTCTCTCTGGCGTAGTCTAAAGGGAAGCAGTGCAGGGCTCCAGTTGTTGGGCATGTAAGCGGTCAGTGTCTCATGGCCCTGTCATCCCTGGAGTGTTGCTCTCATTTCCAAGACAGCTAATCTTCATAGTCACATTCTAATCAGTAAGATAGGGCATCACCTGGAATTTGGTCAGAAATTGGCCACACATAGGGCAGCAGTTGTACTTTTTATTCTCAGTGGCTATATTCCTAGCTAGAAGTTAGGCTTTTGTTACTGGGGGAGAAAAGTGAAGAGCTGATATTAGGGAATTGCCAGCTGTCTCTGTATAGAATCCCATCTTTATTATCTCAAGCAGTAGTTTTTTAAAACTTACTTGGCTCTGTAATTTTTTTATTTACAAATGTGAAAAAGTAGCCTTGGTAACATTGCCAAATTTGTTGAAATTCTGACCAAAATTAGAACTGGACTTCTTTGAATCTGTTAATGTTCCTCTCGTCTTTATGAGAGATAAAACTGATGTAAACTTTTTGTCAGGTTGTCAACCCTTAGACCATACCTGTTTGGGATCTTGCGTCTCTCCTCAGCAAAAACATTTCCTTCTCCTCTCCTCAGCAAAAACATTTCCTTCTCCTTCATAAGGTTGTCTAACCTATTATCAAGTGTTGCATATTTTTATGTTAATTAATTCAAGGTTTTTGAAATAAAGTGTTCAGTAGAGTCAAAATGAAACAGCCCAAAGAATGGGCTCTTTGGGGCTGGGTTGGTGGTCAAATGAGAGGTTCTATATCCAGTACAGGCTTTTCAAGGTCAGATCTGGTTATAGGCATGACAAACTAGAAACAATACTCCTGGAAGTTATGACACTAGGTCCCAGGAATGTGTTGTGGGGCAGAGCTGTGTGAAAGCCATCTCTGGGTCATTGGAAGAAACAGTTTTTACTTGACTTGTTTTGAGACTCCTTGTTCCTCATTGCCACTAAATAGATGAGTTTGCTTATGAAGATAGTCCTGAGAATTTCTTTGAGATGATCATTTGCTAGTTTATGACTTGACTGCTCATGACAGTGTCTTTGGATGTCCCTTGACACTTCAGATATTTCAGTGTGTTTTTGCTGCCTTCACTTAATTTAGCACTTTGCCATTTGCTTCTCCAGTAACACTGGGATAAAACTATCCTTGAATGTGTGAGTGCATGTTCACGTCTACATTTCCGAGTCCTTTTCTTCATCTTAACAAGTCTTGGTTAAGTGAATAACATAGAAAAGCACATAAAGAGCTCATAGCTAAAAGCTGTAGTTAGAGTTCCTTTTTTTGGTATATTTTATATGACTTAGCATAGGAACTATGATGATGCATGAAAATAGTAAAATATGGTGATTTAAAGAATTAAACAGTTTTCATTGAAGTGTTTAAGTTACTTGTTATAGGTCTTGGTACTGCTAATTTTTACGTGGAAGATAGGAAGTGGACCTGTCACTTTTTTATGCCTGATACCTGTTAGGCATTCATGTAATCTTCACTGCATTTCTTTGGGGAAGGTATCATAAGCCCCGTTTTACTGAGAAAACTGTGGGTCTTGAAGATTAAGTTGCTTGTGTATAGGTGACTGCTGCTGGATACTTCAGGATGTAAGTGGGAAGTTTCTTTAGGTCCTGTGGTATGATTCGAAGAAAGTTATGGATACAGAGGTAGAGGAAGGACATTCTCAATTAACAGAGAGCACCCTGACAAAAAAGAGCAGAGGTTAGAAATTTCAAAACTATGGATGATTTTTAAGATAAATGTAAATTATTTTAATATAACTAAAAGGGACTTTTATAATTAGATAAATACATCTTTATATATTCTGTTGTACACTGCAGATCTTAGAGAGTGTTAACGATTTTAAAGGCGCCTCTGAAATCAGACATCAAAGTCGTCTTTTTGGAGTCCTCATTTTCTCCAGGTAGAATTGTGTTCTTTGCTATGTATTTTATACATAGCACAATGTATCAAAATTCATATACCACATAATACTTTTTGGAAGGTAGTGACTTCATTTGCACGTTTTAGATAGGTTGGATTCTTTGCAAATGAGCCTTTAAAAATGTATTATTTATTTATGTATAGAAAACTCCATAAGATTGTTATGCAGGAGCTAGAGGGAATTGGTGGAAGTGGTTGTTTGGGGGGCTTTGCCTTGCCAAAGTGGCTGTGGATTGAAAAGTTAAAAGACCATTCCTTTTAAGTCTCCTGTAGGATCTGAACACTAGCAGCATCCGACCAAAGTAGAAGCTAAAAGAGAATTTGCCACAATTAAGTTTTTGGAATTTTTTTCTTTGTTTTTTTCTTTTTTAGAGACATTAGAAGAAATGGACAGTGAGTTGCTCAAGTGTGAATTCTGTGGAAAGATGGGGTATGCTAATGAATTTCTTCGGTCAAAACGATTCTGCACTATGTCATGTGCCAAAAGGTATTTCTGTTCTTAAGTTTCCTAGAGTACAAGCCAAAAACTGCTGTAACAAAACTAAAAAACTTGCAGTTTACCATTAGTCACAATTAGGTACTGTAGAAGAATAATATCAAATAGACATTTATCTGGAGCTACTTTGCTATTTAGTTGTTAAATTTTACTTGGCGAAAACTGTATTCATCACACATATAGCATAGTCTAATGACATATAGCATAATCTAATATTGAAGTAGCAATCTCCAGGTGGTAAGAATATGGTTAGGAGAATCCCTCCTGTGAATACACTGCTAGTCCTTTGTTTTAACAGTATTGAAATACCTGGATTTACTTTGTTATATTTTAAAATGTTTCATTTCTTTTAACCATATCCTGTTTATTTTAGGGTTTTAAGTGGGACATCTGTAGCATAAATTCTCCACATTGTTATATTACTTGATAACAAAAATGCCTGTCTTTTCTAAAGGTTTTTTCAGTAATATTATGGGTAAATAGTACTACTGTCAAAAAGCCTTTTTAGTCTCTTCATTGATCTAGTCACAAATTTAAAGAAAGCCTCTCTAATTCTGTTAATAAATCCTAATACAGGTATTTCCCACTGAAGGTAAAGTGTGTGCACAGTTTATTTTCAACTTTGTTCTGTATTCCAAACGTTATTTTCTCAAAGAATTTAAAGTCTTAAAGATACATCTAGGGAATTTCTTCAGAGAAGGTAATGGCAACCCACTCCAATACTCTTGCCTGCAAAATCCCATGGACGGAGGAGCCTGGTGGGCTGCAGTCCATGGGGTCGCTAAGATTCGGACATGACTGAGCGACTTCACTTTCACTTTTCACTTTCATGCATTGGAGAAGGAAATGGCAACCCACTCCATTGTTCTTGCCTGGAGAATCCCAGGGATGGGGGAGCCTGGTGGACTGCCATCTATGAGGTTGCATGGAGTTGGACACGACTGAAGTGACTTAGCAGCAGCAGCAGGGAATTTCTTGCTCCCTAAATAAATCCATTATTTAGTATGGTGCACCTAAAATATATTTAGTAAAACTTAAAGTTAAATAAGCAGAAGTATTTTCTTCTGAAAATGGGTTAATGGTTTTTCATTTGTCAATCTGTTATTCAGATATTCTTTCATGTTATTTTGATAGTCCTAATCAAATTATGTAACTCCTATTTTGTTTGCATATACAACAAGAAGGAATAGTGGCTCTCTGATTCAAAGGGATGAAAAACTGAGGTAGGAGGATTGCCTTTCAGAATATTTTACACTTCTTAACTATTCAGAAATATTTCAGGACCGTTAACACACTACCATCACTCTTCTCCCAGAGATGATTGTTGAGTTATCAGGTAGTATACCTTCTAGGTGGGGCTCTTTAGAGGCTTAGAGGTCCTAAAGTAGGAAAATACAGAGGAGAGAAGAGTAAGGAGGAGAGGATAAGTTAGGTCAGGTAAGAAATGCTGTTGACATGTATGCCTAGCTATCTTTTTTTGATATCTCAGTATTTAGGAACTAAAGAGCAAATGTAAAGTTAGTCTCCCCTCTCTCTAGTCAGTTGGGAAAGAAGTTTGTTAGTTGATGTAAATGGAAATCAGAAGCCTTTAGAGCTGAGCCCACAGATGAGCATATTGAACACAGGAGGAGCTTGTTTAATTGTTTCAGGGTAAAATGAAGTGACCATCAGGACACACTCTTCTTTTTTATATTTTTAGGGGGAAAATAGCCTATTTACTCTCATAGTACTTCTTACTTCCACCTCATTGATATTTTCATAAACATAAGTGAGGGAATTTTCTTTTGGTAAAACAGTTTTCAATAGCAAATTTAACTGGGATTTATTCTTGTCATTTCTCTGAAAAATCATCTTAGAGCAAAACAGTTTCAAAAAGAACTTTGAAAATAAGAAATTACAACAGCAATTTTATGTGTAAAAAAAAAAAGAGGAACTATGCATTTTTTTAGCCTTTTTATAACATTTCAGAAATTTGTTTATTAGATGATCTCTTTTCACTCTTCTTTCTAGGGAAGGAGTCAGAGGACTGTACCCAGGTTGAGTCCTTTCTGTAGCCTATTTTTGTATGGCCCCTGAACTAAGGATAGTATTTAAATTTTTAGGTGGTTGAAAAAGAATCAGAAGAATATTTTGTGACACATGAAAATAAATAAAATTCAATTTAATTGTCGCTGTATATAATGTATTAGTCATGACTGAGCATGTTTGTGACTGCATGGACTGTAGCTCGCCAGGCTCCTCTACCATGGGACTTCCCAGGCAAGAATATTGGAGTGGGTAGCCATTCCTTTCTCCAGGCAGTCATCCCCACCCTGAGATTAAACCCAGTTCTCCCGCATTGTGGGCAGATTCTTTACCATCTGAGCCACCAGGAAGGCCTCAAGTGTCACTGAGTAAAGTTTTATGGGAACACATCTATTCTCATTCATTACTGTCTGTGGCTGCTTTTATGTTACAATCACAGAGTTGAATAGTTGTGGCAGAACCTTTGTGTGGCCTACAAAATCTGAAACATTTAATATTTGGCCCTTTCTATAAAAAGTTGCCCAGCCCATTTAGGGCGTTGGAACCCAATAAATAGCAAAAGATTGTCTTTTTTTTTTTTTTCGGCCACACTATAACGTGCAGGATCTTAGTTCCCCAACCAGGGATTGAACCTGCACCCTTGGCAATGAAATGTGGATTTTTAACCATTGGACCTCCAGTAAAGTCCCATCACAGGACTCCTTTAAACTGTCATCATGCCTTAGAAAGTGAAAGTGTTAGTTGCACGGCCATGTCTGACTCATTGCAACCCTATGGACTGTAGCCTGCCAGGGTCCTCTGTCCGTGGAATTCTCCAGGCAAGAATACTCTCCAAGGGAAGCCTCCCAACCCAGGGACTCTTGGATTGCAGGCAGACTCTACCATCTGAGCCACCAGGGCCTTATAAAGGATCGATGTTAATAAAGTCATAGGAGTGCTCACTTTGACAATACATATGCTAAAATTAGAACGCTACAGAGATTAGCACGGTCCCTGCATAAGATGATATGCAAATTAATAAAATGTTCCACATTTTAAAATATGTATATATTAAAATATACACTTAAAAATATTAGTCTGTTTTGATAAAATAAAAATAATCTTCCAGCCAGTTTTCTTAAATAAGCAATAAATTTATTGGCTGTGCTAGGTCCTCATGGCTGCACAAGGGCTTTCTTTAGTTTGGAGAGCAGGGGCTACTCTGGTTGCGGTGTGTGAGGTTCTCATTGTGGTGGCTTCTCTTTTTGAGCACAGGCTTATATGTATGTGGACTTCAGTAGTTGTGGTGCACACTTGGCTGCTCTGCAGCACGTGGCGTCTTTCCAGGCCGGGGATCACCCTGTGTCCCCTGCATTGACAGGCAGGTTCCCAACTACTAGTCCACCAGGGAGGTCCTTTTCCAGCCAGTTTTAAAGAATGAAATATATCTGAATTGCCTGAATTCCTAAGAACCATGAATTCCTTGTATAACTTTGATAATTCAATTTTACCTTTCTGTCTTTGATTTTAATTATATTTGAAAAATATTTTACTAGCCATTTGAGATTTCCTCTTCTCTACTATATTAATCTCTTTTTAAAAAATCTCTTCAGAAATGGTTACCCGAGAAAATAACCATTTGAATGAACATCTAAATAGTTAACTAATAATTTCTTCTCCTGGAACCTTGAATTATTTTGCAGCTGCAAAAATGAGTTGTTATTTGTATTTTGCAGAAAGTTTCCCACTATCATGCTGTTATTAGGAGATATCAGTACCTTGTTATAGGCATCCAGTATTATATTGAGAGCTATATTATATATAACGAGGCCATTTTTTTTTTTTTACTATTAGCATAAGTAAATTTATTGAACACTGTGCTTTACTTTCTGAGGTATTATAATCCATAATGAAATAAATGGCATTTACTGATTCACAACTGCACTTTAATTAAGGTTATAATTACTAAGTGGAGCATCCCATACATCATTTAATACTTTTTTTCTTACTTGAATTTCTTAGGTACAATGTTAGCTGTTCTAAAAAATTTGCACTTAGTCGTTGGAATCGTAAGCCTGATAATCAAAGTCTTGGGCATCGTGGCCGTCGTCCAAGTGGCCCTGATGGGGCAGCAAGAGAACATATCCTTAGGCAGGTCTGTAGAAACCTTGATTCAATGTACAATACCCTTTTCAGAAATACAAGGAAAGTGCAATGCTGTATTTTACTTGTACTACATTTTCCAGCTTCCAATTACTTATCCATCTGCAGAAGAAGACTTGGCTTCTCACGAAGATGCTGTGCCATCTGCTATGACAACACGCCTGCGCAGGCAGAGTGAGCGGGAGAGAGAGCGTGAGCTTCGGGATGTGAGGATGCGGAAGATGCCCGAAAACAGTGGCCTGCTGCCAGTGGCACAGACAGAGCCGTCTGTGTGGACAGTTGATGATGTCTGGGCCTTCATCCACTCTTTGCCTGGTATGTGATTGGCCGCTTTGACCTTGATTTTTGCCTTGTGCACACACCCAGGAATGACATTAGAACCATCCACCCCTGTTGCACAAAAGGGCTAGAGAAGTTCTGTGTATATATACTCATTAAATGGCATTTGCTATTGAAATGTGATCTGTTTCCTCTTGCTTATTCCCTCAGCACAACTGGGTATTTTCTCATACCCCCCAAGTCGATAAAAACTGACTAGTCCTGCTTCTGCTGTGACACCTCAGCCGGTGAAGATATTAAAGGTGCTCTCTTCTCTTCAGTCTGATTTCTCTCGAGAGGTCAGTAGAGAGATTGAGTCAGACACTTCTTCCCTTCTGCTCTTCCAGTTTTCTAGTCTATCAATATTTCCTCCTTATTTCCTAATTTAACCTTTTTTAAATGAAATAACACAGATCAAAATTTTTTTTTTTACATTTTTGAAAGCTAATCAAGACCTTTTAGAGTTTGATAAAATTTTGGTTTCTTTAAAAAAAAAAAAACAAACCAAAAATGTTGTTTCTTTTAAAGGAGGCTGCATTCTTTGATTCTTTGCAAAAAGTTTAAGACATCAAGAACACTTTTGAAATTAAGTCGACAACTGAAATTCAGTTATGATATTCCATTCCAATATTGAGGGTTACTTTCTTATTTATATTTCCTGCTCTCTCATTTGGTATTCTTTCCATCAGCTTAAGTCATTATGTTCTTTTATCTTTACTTAACAATAATCTTTTATATCCACTTTCCCTACTGGGCTGGGTACTGAAGACCATCTTTGCCAATGATGAGACCCACATTTCCTCTATATATTGAGACAGTATGTATTCTTTTAATCAGCAGATCTTTTATCATTCACTTTAACTTTATGAATATGGAAAGTAAGATTTTTAAAAACATTTGTTCCATTTTGGGTTTTTGGTGAATCATACTGTTTCTCTTGAAACAAGCTTTCCAGAAAAATACATCCCCTTTGAACTTGCCCACAGACTTAACTAAAACTAATTCACCTATATTTGGTAATCAATCTTTCTATGAAGGTGACCACTGTCTCAGAAGCAGACTTATAGCTAAAATCTTATGATTGAAGAAAATATATTCAGAAGTATTCTGCCTTTTTTTTTTTTTTAATCTGTTAGCCATTTTACCTTACACAGATGGTTCCTGACATGTGATGGATAGACTTAAGGAACTTTCGATTTTATGATGGTACAAAAGTGATATATATTAAGTAGGAAGTGTGCTTCAGAGTTTGGATTTTGATCTTTTTGCTGGGGATACGAAGCATGATACTCTCTGCAAATCGGGCAGGACGGCTCCGTCAGCCATGCTGTCATGAGGGTAAATAGCTGACACAGCCATGCTTGACTCATGCAATTGTTCTGGTTTTTACTTTCAGTACTCAATAAATTACATGAGATGTTCAACACTTTATTATAAAACAGCCTTTATATGTTAGGTAACTTTGCCCTACTTACATTAGGGTATTCTTAATGTTCTGAAGATGTTTAAAGTAGGCTAAACTAGGCTATGATGTTTGAAGTTTAGGTGTGTTAAATGCATTTTGACTTGATGTTTTCAGCTTTCAGTGGTTTTATCAGGATGTCAAGTTTGAGGGAGATAAATATACAGAACTTGAGTTTTATTAAATTACTTTTTAATGGCTTATGTTAGAAATGTGAAGTAAGCTTTTTTTTTTCTATTAAGATATGGTCACTTTTAAAGAAAGATGAAATTGTTTAAAGAAGGGATACATTTTTCATGGGAAGATTTTTAAGCATACATCTAGGAAAACTTAGGTGTGATTCAAGTGCTGACCATGTGGGTTTAGAATCTGCTTTAAAAAGCTGATGTATTAGAGAATGGTGCGTCTTCACAGGGCTTTAAGTTTTATACCAGTCTAGGTATCTTGAGAATTAACATTGGAACTGTCATCTTTAGAGAGTCTCAGTCTTCCAAATGGGATATAGGAGCTGTTTATTAGCCTGATTTCTCATTTGGAGGGGGAAATATTTATTTTCCTTTGGGGAGGAGGAAAGTAGTTGGCCAAACAGATAACAAATAACAGCTGCTGCTGATTGTTCTATCACTTCATATGCTTTTCTTAGGGCTAGTTTTCTAATTTTCCCCAGCATCTATTTGCGACAAAGCTACTCTTGGCTGCTTTATTAGGACAAAGGCTAACTTTTTTGTTTTGTTCTTCCCTTCATTGAATTGAAAAAAATTATTTCTTATAACTTGAGATGCTTGCCTTATCAAGTTCAAGAAAAATTTTGTTGCCAGCCTTTTAGAGAAAATTACATATAAGGTAGACCCAGACTGTTTTATAATTTAGAATTTCTTGGTATTAAGAGTGTGCTGAATATAACTATTTTTTTTACTAATTAAATGGGAGTATTTCTAAACTGCTTTGATAGGCTGAGAAACAAGCTTATTTGTGTGATGCGTTACATCTTCTTTCTCAGAGTTTTTCTCTGAATAATGCCTGTGGCTTAAGGTAAATCTCAGCCAGAAAAGGCCATTACTGTCATTTCTCTACGTTCATCTGGCCTTTGTAAATCCTTTTGAGCCTCTTTCAGCTCATACAGGGCTGTATTTTATGTTTTCCCCTGAGCTCTTCGCATGGAATGAATAAACTTGTAAATTTTGTAATCTCTTGCATTTTTCTTTCCTTCCAGTTGAGGCTAGGTCTCGCTCTTTCATCAGGGCACCTGTATTTATTCCTAGAGTTTTCTCTTCTCGTTGTAGTCATCTTGTGAACCATCTTGGTGGGTGGGACCATATCAGAGCTGGTATGCAGACAAGTCTCAGAGCTGTTACCAGAGTAAAATATTATCTTCTTCTAAATGTTTGTACGTTAAAAAGTTCTCTATAGGAAAGATTCTCTGTACTCTCCGTTTACTGCAGTTATCTTCTTTAACTCTTCCTTGATACAGTGAACTGCGTTTTGCAAAGATCACTTTAGTCTGTATTTGTTGGTCTGTGAATCTGCAGTAGGTTTAGTTTCTATGTAGGTGTAAAAAGTAGGTATTGTTTAAAAACATGACTATTTACTATAGTTTCATATTGATATTGGGACTCATTTGTTCTGTATTGTTGAGCGCAGGTGATAGCCTTTCATCATCCTTACTGAGGTTAATTTTTGTGTGGGTTTTTGTTTTAGGGTTAGCTGGAAATGTGACTGGGTACTTGTGAGGTTCCTTTGGGACCCATGTCTGTGTGCAGAGGTCCATCCCATCCTGATCTGCTTCTAGTGATGTGAAGCCAGCTGAGCTGACTGCTTGTTGCAGTCAGGATATGTTCCGTAATGTCCCTGGAGTACCAGCTGTTCTACAGATGTAGATTCTAAATATGTCAGAAATTCATAGAATTTTAGCTCAGTATACCTTGGGCATCTAGGTTTTTTAAAAAAATCATCTTTCTCTAGTTTTAGGAAGCATATTTGCCTCTGCCTCCCCTTTTTAAAATCACTTTATTTTCTCATTTCTGTACTAATGTATAAACACCCTTTTTTTGTAGTTGGCTTAAGAAAGTTGTGATCTAAAATTCTGAAGATCATTCCTGTTTGATCATGCTGTTTCCCCACATTTTGTTCTTTATTATTTTGCTAACACATATTTTGTCTACCTACAAGAAGACATTTGAAAGAGGGATCTGATAATACTGAGGAACAAGAACATACTATGAATTTCTTCATGGAGAACTCCTTGTTTCTATTCCCAAATGTAGCTCTTACGGTCCTCATTACTTCTCACTGCTTCTTTTTTCTGAATCTAAGTAAGTCCTACCCTGTCTTTCTCTTCTTTTCTTTCCTGTGTTCTTGTAAGTAAGACTGAAGAGAGAAGAACATTAGTTCTTTCATAAAAAGAAGGATGAAGTCACAACTAGATGCAAGATTAGTCAGTTTTGTCTGCTCAGTTTTGAGAGCTACCTCTGGGAAAAGAAAAGGGGCTTTTCTATGGTGAGTAATCTCATTTTAACTATTTAGTTTCTTTTATATGGTAAATAACCAAAACCATAAAAATTCTGTGGAGGGTACTTTTGAAATAGCAATTTTTAAAAATCTGAGAAGTTATTAAAATAGAAGAATTGAAAAGCTGACTGCCACATAGGAGACAGGCAGGTTACAATCAGCAGAGAAGTTGGGAAAGAAATAAGCAAGAGAAAAGTTGGCCACACAGCTGAATACAGGGGAAGACAATTCTGCATTACTCTTACAGATGGCTCCTTTTTTAGCAAATTCTGTTTTTGTTCATTATTCATTCAGTCCTTCACTTACCCAGAAATACATGTTTAGCACCTGCAATGTTTTGTGTTGGTACTGGGGTTATAGGGATTACATGGTTATCTTACATAAACAAGAGGATGATACATTTGCAGTAGAATGACTCCAGCAAAGTCATATCCAAAGGTACAATGTAACCATTCTCATTGTGCATTATCTTTTTCTTTGTGTTTTCCCTTAGAATGCTGATTTGAAGAAAAGAGACTTTAAGCTTAGTTTTTTTTATTCTTAAATTCACTTTCATAATTTTGCCTTTTATAAGGAAGTTTCCACGTTTTTGTATTCTCTCCTCTCATGGGTCCTTAATTCGTTCCTTTCCCTGCTGGTTTCTTTACCCGTAGTGGGGAAGTTCATTAGCTGTGCAGAATATGGTGGATAATAAAAAACGTTCGAGGGTCAAGTAGAGTGTTCGCACTGTTACTTGTTCTAAAGCACCCAGTTTATGCTGAAAGGTAAAATATCGGTTATTCATCAAGAGATTAGCCCAGCAAGCTCAAAATTTCATTAAGAATTTGTTTTCTTATCAGAAGTGGAGATCAGTCCAATGATGTTAAGATTTGAAGGTGAAATTACAAGTTGAGTATTGTGATACATTTCAACAGTAGATTGATACTATAATTTTGATGGGTTGGTTCTATGCTGAGTGAATACTAAAAATGTTTCAGATGTGCCTGGCAGTCAGAGGTTGTAAATCAGAATAAAACTACCAATGAAAATGAAAGTGGTACTTGAGAAAATATTTCTAAATTAAGTGGCAGAACAGTGTGCTTTATTCTTTTGTACCTGTATGTGAAGGATATCAGATACAAAGAAGAGTTCTTGAGGTGTTATAAGCAGTTAATCCAGTCTTGTGTGTGTGGTGTGCTCTCAGGTAGCAGCATGGTCCTTTTATGAAGGTGTGTTATGTCTGGACTGAACGAGCTATACATTAACCTCTTACTAATTATTTCTGCAGTATTATTTTTAAGGCAAGAATTCCAAGTAAACTGCTTTACCTAGATTTTGAATTCTTAATTTTTTTTTAGAATGCCAAGAAATACTGCCTTCTTCCAGAGTGAGCCCACGACTGCCATCAGTAAATTTCATTTGTTTCTCAGCCTGTGTTAAGTCACCCAGGGTGACTTAACTGTGACTGTTAGCAGTAATGTCAGATTGTTGTGTATTAATTCTAACATCCTTCCTCTGATGAAATTCTAGGCTGCCAGGATATCGCAGATGAGTTCAGAGCACAGGAGATTGATGGACAGGCTCTTCTCCTGCTCAAAGAAGACCATCTCATGAGTGCAATGAATATCAAGCTAGGCCCAGCCCTAAAGATCTGTGCACGCATCAACTCTCTGAAGGAATCTTAACAGGATCATGAGGTTTTGAGATAACAGCAATTGTATTCTTAAACAAACTTGTAAGGGTAAAGGCTCAAGTTGGCCTAAAATATTATCACTTACTGTGGCGGATAGCCAAGCACATTAGGATCTCTGCATCAAAGGCTGACATTTGTACAGATACAATAATTCATTATACATTTTCATAATTAGCTAACATGGGTGAATGAGTTTTACAGGTTACACACAACATTGAAAGACTTGTTACAGAGGGTCATGATATTTTTCAAAGTGTTTTACTAGATAATTTTTTAAAAGGTGATGTTTATCATGAATATAAAAATCCTTTTGAAAGTAATTTAATAATTTACATTTCTCCTCTTTTGGTTTTCTTATATACATTTTTCTACCCTATAAGTTTTCTATAGGTTATCATGAAAGATATAAATTTAGGAGTAATTAAGGAATAATTTTGGAGTCCAGTGACTGGAATTGTATGCAATGAGATATCAGTGTATGTTTTTAAAAAAACATGTCTGTTAAACAGTTGCTTTATCTATAAAAAGAATTGCATTCTAGCATGAATAATACTGATCTGGAAGTTAGAAGATTTGGTTTCTCTTCCAAACTTGACCAAGAATTTGGTGTGACTGAGGAAGTTCATTTTCCTCTTAGTTTTTGTTCATTTAGAGCAGTGGTTCTAAATGGAGGTCAGGTTTGTTCCCCAGGGTACATCTGACAAATGTCAAGGGACATTTTGGTTGTCATAGCCTAGGGGTTAGGGGAGGGGAGGGTGGCTATTGGTATCTGGCATGTGGAGGACAGGGATGTCACTAAATATCCTACAAATGGCACAGGACAGCCCTCTACAGCAGAGAGTTATTTGGTCCAAAATGTCAGTAGTGCCAAGGATGAGAAACCATAATGAAGGAGTGATCAATGTTGGTCTTTTTCACCCAGAGGGATATTTTTTGGGGAAAAAAAAGATGACGTAATAAGGAATACATTGTATAATGGAAATATTTCAGATAGCATTAATGTTCTGCCGGAATGTTGTTCCCAGCTTTATGCATTCTAGAAAAGGGGGGGGGGGAAATCCATTAAGTTGGCATATAAAATGAGAACTAGCATACCAATAATTTGACTCTCAGAACTGATGCATCATCATGATCTTTCATATCTCCGCACTGATGAAGGCATAATATGATTATGCCTTAAGAACCAGGGCTCGGCCTTTGCTGGCAGGGCGCTAGTTTGTGGTGGCTTTGTGGTTGGTTTTTGGATTTTTCTAGTGTTAGACAAGGTGGATCTAGCTAGAATGCACATTCCTTTTTCCTTGACTAAATCCTTGTATGCTTCCTGCAAAGCACTCTTCGATAAATTGAGTCTAATTTTGTCTGTACATGTTTTAGGGAAAAAAATCTTTAAAGCCAAATTTTTCATTGAACAGTTAGTGTTGCGTCAGTTATGGCACTAAAAGTTGTTGTGGGAGCCCTGTAAGCTATATATAGTCCTGGACCTCAAAAACATTTGACTCTTTTATCATCTTCTCTTTACCATACAATGGAAACATTTTAGTAATTGAAGGAACATACACAGATATTTGGCAGAAGTTCAGTAAGTGAGGAAGAGTCCATGGGTTTCAGTCATTGTCACTGATCTTTTCAGAAAGATTGTGTTATGCTATTAGAAGACTAAAGATGTCATTAAAGACATCACAGATATTTATCTTTTGGCTTTGTGTACATTAGAGAATGTTGATTATTTTTATACAAAAATACAGCGGGTAATTTTTTTAACCTTTAGATGCCTCTTGTTTGAATGTATGCTTTGTGGGATTCTTTTGTGTAGTAATGTTTTTTTAAAAAAAAGATGTTTACGGCTAGTTATGTGTAGGATTAGAATATGTAATATAGTGTAAGGCTCATGCTCCAGACCCATAGTAGCTTGTGGTGTGCGTCACACATTTCTTTCATGTCGCATTCTTAATTACTGGGTCAATGTTCCCAGGAAAGGCAGGCACTCTGCAGTCAGTTTCATTTATCAGCAGTTAATCTTTATGACAGAGTCGTCACATGCTTTGACTTTCCCCCTCAGCTGGCAATTTCAGGACACAAGTGAAGGCTAAGCGTTGGTAGGAGCCAGTTCACTGTATGAGGGCTGAAGGGCACAAAGGAAACTCTCTCCTGAAGTAAAACTTTGTCATAGACGATCCATAGACAGTCCACACAAAATTGATTCTTTGGGGGATAGACTCCTCTAGCAGTAATGATCACCTCCCATAACTATATTATCAGCATATAACGTGCATTACCGATTCTCCTGTTTGCTCGCTCTTCTGATCCCAGTCGCTCTTCTGATCCCAGTTGTCATGTACTTACCCAGAACCCCTGTGCTTCACACCGTGCTCGGTGTCCAAGAACACTTAGGAGGGGGGTTTCCATTGGAGAGCACCTTATAATCCTAAATCGTATAATAATGTTAAAAACAGTCCAGATCTTCTGCTGTCCCCACTCAAAACATACTTAAAAAACACGCTTTTTTTCCAATTTATTTTGGAAATGGCTCATTGGCTTTTAAGTAGTAGCTTTACCATTAACATAGTTGTTTTCTTTCTGGATGATTTAATCATGTGAATTCTAAAATTTCAGTTCTGTATTTAATGGATATAGATGATAATACTCGATGCCCACCTCCCTCCTGAGCTCTAAGCACAGTTTTAGTATGAAATAGGTGTGGTGAGTGCTGTTATTTTCCTTCATATTACTGCCTGTTTCAGGATTTCGATTGAGAGGGAATGATAAGCAGAAAGGGGACATGGGAAGTTTTTCTTACTTTTTGCTACCTAAGTTTGCATTTTCTGACTTCTTCATATCAAGGCACTCTTTCCCCATTGAGGAAGGAAATCTCTACAAGTCTGAAATTTTACTTGCGTTAAGCCATGTGTGCTTAAGAAGGTAAACAGCTGGTTTGTAAAAATTGTTTCTTACATGATGCATGTTTTCCTCAAGCCTTATGTGGGCATGTGTCAAAGATCAGTATGAGAGTGCTGTCCCACAACCTGTCGCTTTCTAAGGGGCTGGTTATTTTCCCATGATGGTACTTTTAATTTGCTGGGGCATTTTCTAACAGACCCTTTCTAAAGTCCCAGTTTAAGGGCTGTCCCCTCTGAACAGAGAATGTGGAGTAGGCAGAAAACAATGTTAGTGATGGAGCTTGAGGACAGGAGAAGCAGACAGGAGACCTGCCACGTTTAGTTTATCCCTCCTTAACACTGAACACATCTCTGTACTTTTGAAGTTAATACTCATTTTACCTAGTTTTAAATAGAAAACAAATTTTTTTAGGTAGCCCACTTAAATTTTTGGCATAGCTAATTTTCCCATATCCAGTGTGATGTTATAGTCAGACAGTGTATTCAGATACCAGTCTTGGATTGAAATCTGTCCTAGTGCCTCATGTCACCTGACTTGTTCAGCTAAATATTATGAAGACCCATTGTTTGCATCTGCAAGGTTTTGGTACCACCATGGCATAAAGTATGGTAGTGAGGCGAGTGTGTAAAGAATTTTGGAAAGAAACAACTAGTAGAGATGTATGGATGGTACTAGTACAGATGCTGTCTTCATAGCCATATCAAGTGGAAGAAATCCCTGGCTGGACACACTGTTCGAACATTTCAAAAATGTATTTTCAACTAGAACAGCTTGGTTATATTTTGTGGTTTGAAGATCCTCCCCCTCATTGAATGGCAAGAAGTCATGCTGCCTCTGAGCAGTGGGCATTGAGGAACACTATTGCCTAATAGGATGAGAGGGCCTCATTCCCCCTACCTCCTCAAGCCTGAAGGAGACTGATAACTCTTTTTTTTGCCTGAGAATCCCTACCGACAACTGTGGTAGGGTTAATTTCAGGGAGGAACTAACTGGAGCAGGAATTTATAATGCCTAGCACTCAACTCATGTCTTTGAACAGCCTCTGGGCAGTGGTAGCTGGCCACTCTGCACAGTGTCCTCTCAGATGTCTCCTGCACACTACTACTGGGCCTCGGGGGAGGTTTTCTAGGGGAAATGACAGGGAAGTGGGGGACAAGACAAACAAGAAAGAAAAGCATTCCAGACCCAAGAGGATAATTCAGTTAACTGAGTGAGGTGGTATTGTATAGATATGGCCATTCGTAGTTCAAATAAATTGTAATGGTTGGGTTCTGTTTACTGCAATAAACACGGTATAGGGTTGTTTTTTTCCCTTAATGTCAAGATTTACCTGCAATCAAAGTCATTCTTTTACTCTCCTGGTCAAATCATCCTGCCTTTAGGAGCACATTAATAGTTCCAGTGATACATAAATCGGTGATTTTTGACTTCTAAGGAAGGTTAACAGCTGGTATAGTTGGGAAGAGTAATTGTCAAGAACTCAAAGGTTTTATGAGGTATCAGAATTATTTAGAGGAGAGAGTATCCACGGTTAGTATTTTGTTAGGTTGTGTCTTGGTCTGAGAATTGGATGACTAGAGCTGTAGGGTTCTGTTTTCTTAGTGTGGATTTCAGTAACTACAAGCCTACCTCTTTCTTTGATGCACAGCAGTGTGGTTCTTGAAAAAACTGTTTAATCTACTTTCATCAAAATTGGTATTTCCAAATCTAGAGCATTTGATTTTTTTCTAACAGTTGTGATTCAATTAAATAAGCACAAATGCAGTATTAGGGAAAGTAAATATGCAATCTTATTAAAATTTAATTTCAACCTATAAGCTGTACACTTTAAAAAGATTCTTTGGGAAGATAATTCCTTTTTTTGTTAGACATTCAAAAAATGTATCATATAGTTTTACTCATAGCACTAATATAAGCCATTTCTTCAGTAAAAAATGTTGAAAATTATATTATCTTCGGAAAATGCCTAAATTTTAAAGAATTTTTAGAAGTTTTTACATATTATTTTTCAGAGCTTATTTAATCTATTTTAAAATAATACTATGATAGTTGTATTTGAAAGTTGTAAGGCACTAGTACAAATAATCATCATCATATTCCAGAGCAAAACGTGGCTTTTTCTGAACTTTTTTAGTATACTTGCATGAAAAGGGAGACCTGCCCTCCTCAGATTTGAAGCCCAGCTTCTCTAATAAAAGCTCTCCCATTCTACTCTGACACACACCTCTTAAAGTGCCATGTTCATGGAAGCTTTGGGAAATGCTTTCCACAGTTTCATTTTTTCCCCCTTTGAACAGCTTGTGAACATTTAACTTTACTTATTAAAGGTGACTATTTCAGCCTCAGACATTAGGGAAGAAGTACATTAAAACATTTTTCTCTACTGAAAAGTACAGTTGCTGTCAATGATATTGGTGGCATCAGTAAAGAATCCATAGAAAGAAAACCTGTGCCAGGGTTTTAAAATATTTTAAAAAGTAATGAATGAAATTTAATTTGGACAAAAGAAATCAATATAAATTTAAAACACTTATGCTCACATGATACAGTTTTAAATATGAGAGTAATAAAAGTAAGCCCTTTTAGATCACCTATTTAAATTGATGCCAGTAATCTTAAGGATTGACAGTAGTTGTCATTTGACTTAAAAGTTATACTTTAGGGACTATTATCAGTGTTAAATCCTTGATTTTTGTGGAGCTTTAATGAATGGAGGTGAAAAAGTTGGTGTTCATGAGAGTGATGAGGAATAGTAGTGAAATGGACATCAACCTATTTTAGAAGAGGAACTTTAGTCTTGCCTCAAGCAAACCAAATGTATTCATTCCTAAAATCTTTTCTAATATTTGTTAAAATGATAACTTTAGGTAGTACTAAATAATAACTTCAGTAGCAAACAATAGGTGGACATAATCATTAAATGAACATGGTTAAGTGAAGATAAAATACTGGCTGGGAGACTGGAGTTTTACTTCTAGTTCATAAATTAGCTGTGTGATATCTTAGGCCATTACTAAGCTTATAATCTGTTCCCTCTTCTGAATATTCAGTATGGAGCCTATACTACTCAAAAGGTTGATTTTGTTTAAATCATCTTTAAGCTGTATAAACTATGATTCCAGACCACATAGTGAGGTATTTTTTAAAGTTGCTCCTACTTCTTTCTCTCTTAATTTCTTTTTTTAATGGTTTGTTTCACACTTAAGAGCTTTGGCTAAAAGATAATTATTTATTATGATCCATTTCCTGGGACACCCACAGTCTTTGTTCTCCTTAGGATTAAGGTAGAAAACTCACACAGATTGAGCTAACTGAGATTTTTCTAAATGCTTGCTAAATCACTAAACATATCTAAATACTGTCATTCATTTATTCATTCATTAGCAAACCATTTGAACACTTACTATGTAGAGTGCAGTGTGTGGCTGGTATACCTGACTTAAGGAACTAGTAATAACGAAATCCTCTCTTGCCCTCAGTTTTGACTGTGGCATAAACATTTTGGCATAAACAAACATTTCACTGCATTATTACTTAATGCAGTGAATATAAAGTTGGAGCTGATTTATGCATTGGATAAAGGATTAAGCTAGATGATATCCAAGGGGTCTGATTGAATCATATCACAATTCCTATAACACATTTTGCAATACTAATCCATGGACTTGATTAGGTTATAAAATTAAAGGTACTTAGGATTTACACTTTGAAGCTATTTTAACAGCCCATATTTCTCAATTATTTTGACACTTGAGTCTATTCTGGAGGTATTGATATGCAGGGTGTGTGGCAGAACGATTATGAGGAAAGCTGGTGCTGGCTTACTATATACATTTTGTACTAAGAAGCTTTACACCCAGTATTGACAGTTCAGTAAGTTCTGAAAACTGAAAAATCTCAAAGCTTGCTCAACAGGTTTAGTTTTTGTGTTTCTTTTTAAAGCAAGAAATACTACATAAAATTCTACAATTATCACAAATATCTACTTTTTAGAAAGCACACATCTTTTACATAGTAAAAGGGTTTCCTTTAACATGCAGAACCTGTAAATAACTGTCCCATGCTTGGAGCTTGAATTTACAAGTATTTGGGGAGCAAACATAGAATGGGAGGATTGATTTAATTGGGTAGAAATTTCCTTGCCACCAGAGGATTCTGAGTTACAGTATAATTTCCTGTTTGACACTTTATATATTAATTTCTCCATAAAGATGCAAAACGAAAAAATTAACACCTTTCTGTATCATAAACAACTTTTTAAAGCAGGAAAATGTCCAAATAAGTGTTAAGAATAGAATCTGTAATAA
This sequence comes from Neotragus moschatus, assembly GCA_006410615.1. Taxonomy (NCBI): domain Eukaryota; kingdom Metazoa; phylum Chordata; class Mammalia; order Artiodactyla; family Bovidae; genus Neotragus; species Neotragus moschatus. The sequence continues at coordinate 705,897 of SJYA01000228.1, forward strand.
AGTGTTTGTAAATAGGAACACTAACATCCAAGTAACCAGATAGTCTGGGTTTAAAAAATTTTTTCCATGGTACTGGCTAAAACTTTTTAAAGTATTTTAGTTAACCTAGTTTTTCAAATATTTTTGCTGTTAAAATATTACATAAATATTTTTTGTATGTGTATTCTAAATTTTAAAAAACCAGTTGGAGTGTGCAAAGATGGTAATTTTAGACATCTAATTTCCAAGACATTTAACTAGATTCTCAATTGCCTCATTCAAAAGCATGTTTTTTTCCATAGGAAAAAAAAGTCAAAGTAAGCTCTAAAAATTATCCTCACAGTAAGGGGTGAGCTTGTGATAAAGTTTGGAGTTGTAGACAGCAGTGTGCAGAATGGAGGCTGACATGGGTGTTGGGCATTCCAAGCCTCTTTGTTGAATCAGTCCTTTTTGTCTTCTTGCTTGTTGAAAGCATGCTTTTTGCTGTTGATTTAACAAAGGCAGATTGTGATAAATTTAAAAAAAAACTATTTTTGATGCTTCAAGCACATGTTAACTGATTTTTTAAATTCCTTTTGGTTCCTCCCATTGTCCTAAAATAGGATTTTCATATTTTAAAACCTCAAACACTGATCCACGCAGAATGAACAAAAAGCATCACCAAGAGGAAAGAAAACATTTTTTATCTTTACAAAAAACAATGTTAAGATTATATATAGATGTATTCTTTATGTTGGATATTGTACTAGAGTCCTCCCTACAGGAAATGAAATAGTTCTAGAACTCTTCGCATTAGCATTCCTAGATTGGTGTCTGTAGCTACCAGTTTTAAAATGTATAACCTGAAAATGAAGTTAATTTTGCATTATAAGAGCACACCATGATCTATGTAAAAAGATTGTCCATTTGGTGTATTTTTTTAAAAGAGAAAGCACTTTCATATTAACAGTAGCATGTGTATGAATTTTAGATTTTCATATTTGTTGTGTCTATTCAGTGAAGTAAAATTGAACATTCAGATGTTTGTTGATGGCAACATTAACTGTTAAATTAAAGCACCTTATATTCTGCTGCTTAAACTTGCTTGTAATTGCACCTTTGTTAACCTGCACATTTTCACATAGAATATTGTTGTAACATTGCTTCATGTGGGTCTGGATGGAAGGTTAGTGGGCCTACAGGATCATTTATTTATATTGTTTATATTACAATAATATATTGTAGACCAGTTGTAAGTTCATTTCTTTACAAATAAAAGCTTCTTCCATTTGGCTGGTCTATTGAATACTTTTTTTTTTAAGCTTGTGAAGAATGGGGCATCTTGTAAACCAGCAGCTTTAAAAAGGGGCTAGAAACTATACATTTTCCAGATTTAAAATTTGCAGAGTTTTAAGTCTTTACTAATTAATTAGTAAAATAGTTTTAAATATCTCAGTCACATGTATGGTCAATTAGAAAGGCATACATTAAGAAGGAAAGGAACACAGAAACAGAGCATATTTAGACATTGACAAATTAGATGGTGTCTTTCTAGTTTAACTCAGTGATTTCAGATTACTCTGCCATTCAGACTGCTTCACTTCAGCAGTTCTCACGCAAGAACTTGCCTGAGGTTAAGTATGGCAATTTGTGGAGACACTGATCTCCAGAAGGAGGTTCTACTGGCATCTGGTGGATGGAAGGCAGAGGTGCTCAGGAACATCCTATATATAGTACACGGGGTAGCTCCCATAACAAAGAATTATCCAACCTACAACATCAACAGGGCTAAGGGTAAATTCTACTTTCACACTATGGTATATTGCCAATGTGATTACGGGTTGCCATGCAGATTCTATGACAGATCTAAGTTAACAACTGAAAACAAATCTGGTATGTCATGCAAGAGACCCAGTCACCACTCCCAATTCTTTACTCTTAGGAATATCTGCATTAAGAACAGATGTATTTTTAAAAATTAGCTAAATTTAAATTGAGCTAATCCTTTCCTTATGTTAAACTATTTAAAGAAAACAATCTTGATTCTCTTGCTCTGAGTTTAATTAAAATGTTTATTTAAATCTGAAAAGTTGGCAGAAGAATCTGATTTACATAAGTAACCGTTTGTATATGGCCAACAGGTATAAATATGTTTTTGGAAGTATTTTGTTAAAACTCATAGAGCCCCCAAAAGACACATTCTGAAAAGGTATGAAAGTTTGGGGTCGGGGGAGAGCTTCAGTTCAGTTAACTACTTATATGTCCCAAGGCCTCATTCTTTCCTGTTTGTAAAATTATTAGTCTCATAGCTTTAGTTTTAACATGGTAACATATCAACAAATTATTACTGATAGAGGCTTTTCAATTTGCTCAAAATTACAAAGTATAAGTGGAATGAAGCAGCATTTCCAGTTGACAAATGGATCCACAGGTAATGCCATGTCTCTAAAATTAAGTTTGTGACAATTAAACCAAAACATTGTACCAATGAGAAAACTATTGACAAAGTACAACCATGGAATGTTCATTTCAATGTAAGCTGGAATCTGTACTTTAAGTAAAAGGATAATTACTTGAAGTAGTACAAATGGTAACCAGGTACCAAGAAAACAGATAATCAACTTGGGCAAGAGTGTTTTTTTAGAGTTCATGGTATAAGAAGAGTCTGATGAAAAGGGAAAATACAGGATAGTCTCATTCATGTAGGAAGTTATCCTAACAGCCTGTACCAAGGTAACGACTTCTGACCAAGAGGTTATAAAACCCATAAATAAAATTGTCACCATGGAAAATGACAGCCAGTAACTCTGAGCACCAATATAGAAAGGACATTGATGAGAATAAACATTTTGTGCCTTCAGGCTTTGGTAGATAGCCGGATCTCCCAAAACATAAGTAAGGACAGAAATCCAAATAAAAATAATTGTAAAGAAATAACATACTTTTTGACACTTAAATGGAAGCTTGGTGGCTTTAGAGAAATTCAGGTAATAATCTATACAAGCTATCAAGAAAACTGGATAATGCAAAAAACCGTAAGCAAAAGAAATAATTTGAATAAATAGGCAGATGTGGTAATTAGTAAACCTAATGCCTAAAAGCACAAAGTCCCTGAAATAAGATATAATGGAAATATTCACCAAAAGTAGAAGATCAGTAAATGCTAGGGAAATGCAAAAATATTCCAAAAAATTTTGATGGGTGTTTTTCCTTTTCATTCCTAATGTGAGGATATTTAACAGTATTTTCCCAAGTATAATCAAGAATAACAGACAGTTACCATCTAGAAGCTGATGTGTTTGATGCAGCTGGTACTGAAAAGAGCAGTTCTCTGAATTAAGAGCACTCATTTTTCGAATTAAATTTCAAAGGCCTGCTGCTACAATAAAGCAGTGCTTCACTTGATTTTCCATCCCTGCAAAGAAAAGTGAAAAGAAAACCTTGATGCCATCTTGATGTTCTCACTACTGTAAAACTTTACAAAGTAAGCACCTCAAAATCTATTTTAATCCAGTCATTTCCCTAAATAATTAACCTTATATTTCTCACATTTACAGAACACTTACACAGAATACGATCAAGAAGAATTCACACATATACTCTGGTCGTTCTTTGAGATGCAGATAGTCAGAACTCACATGTCTATAACCAAACTGCTTTATTTAACATTTTTTTAGGATAAATTTCTTGAATGCCCTTCTCTTCCTGATTTCAATTTAAATTGTTTAAATTCAAGATATTTTTTAAAAGCTAGATAAACACTTTATTTACCAGAGCCAAAATACAGGCTTCAAATAGCAGCCTGATCAGAATACTCAGAACAACCATCCACTGATAGCTGTGGGCTCAGTCCCACTCTGACTCTAGACATGACCTGGTTTTGTTTTTCTGCCCACGAAATTTAGATGATACTCATGAGGCCCCTTTAGTATAAAGCTGTTTTCAAAGCTTTCTAGCTGCAGGATCATCATTTAAATAAATCTCCAAAGCTCAAAGATATAAAACAGATGGTTCAGGTGAAAATCATGAGAATATTGGTAAAGGAAAGATTTGTCTTCTGGATGTGACCTGTCAAGTGTGGCACCTAGAGAGATGAAAGAAGATAGGGAAGGAGCAGGGACCGAGTAGGGCTACCTGAAAACATCAAGAATTGCTGCTGCTGCTGCTGTTGCTAAGTCACTTCAGCCGTGTCCGACTCTGTGCGACCCTGTAGACGGCAGCCCACCAGGCTCCCCCGTCCCTGGGATTCTCCAGGCAAGAACACTGGAGTGGGTTGCCATTTCCTTCTCCAATGCGTGAAAGTGAAAAGTGAAAGTGAAGTCGCTCAGTCGTGTCCAGACTCTTAGCGACCCCATGGACTGCAGCCCACCAGGCTCCTCCATCCATGGGATTTTCCAGGCAAGAGTACTGGAGTGGGGTGCCATTGCAAGTGCAAAGGAACAAGAATGGAGCTGCATAATTTTTTATCCTGCATTTCACTTAAGTAAACCTCCTGTTGAAATTTATCATGGTATATTTTTTAAACATGTAACATTCACAAGGCATAACAACATTTAATGTGTAGAAAATATAGAGTGAAAACTAAGTCTTCCTATCCCAAGAAACATTTGTAATGGCTGCATAATAGACCATCGTAAGGAGGTATCACTTTTAGCCTAACCCTAATTGTTGACATTCATGAGTAAGTGTTGTGTTACTGTTGCGGCTGGGTTTTTTCCCTTGCTGTTACACATGGTGGTGGAACAGTCTTGCAGAAACAACTTTGGGTCAACTGTGCGTTTTGTCTTTAGGATGTTTCTTGAATTTCCTTTCTCTTCCATCCTTTCCTGATTTCTTCCTCTTTGAACATCCTCTTTCATCATTGCTTTTTCCTATTTGTAAAGCTATTCAAGCTCCATTCCTGTTCCTTTGCACTTACCTAGCAATCTTCATGTTTTTTTTTTTTAAAGATATACATGTATAGAAAAAGTAAAAAGGTACACATCAAGTTATTAATATGGTATTCCACTTACAGGTTTTTCTGAATTTCTCAAACTTAAAGGAAAAAAAAAAAATAAGAGAGTATCAAGTCTAAGAAGTAAAAAAAAATAATTGCCTAGAAACAAGTAACACAATTTCAAGGAAGCTATGAGGATCCTGTCTGAGGGTAAAGAAAAGAAATTGGTATGGGAGAGGGTTGGTCACCAGTTCTGTTGACAAAATCAACTGTAATTTGACAGTGTCTCCCAATTAGGAGGACAGTAGGACTCTAGTGTCTCTCAACTCTTCTCAACTAGGCCAACTTCTAAGCTTTTGTATTTGTCTTTACCCAGTTTTAGCAAGAATATTGCTAAGTTGGTTTAGCCAGAATCTCTCCCCCTCTATGTCTGATCAGGTTCCTCATCCTCACTATCCTTCAGGTGATGTTTAACCACCTTGACCTGCCTTCAGCAAGAATTCTGATAAGTCAGTTTAACCAGAACCCCCTCTCACCACATGTTTTCCTTGGTAATAGTCCATTCACAGACCCCTACCTTCTTCCTTGGCTGTAAATTCCCACTTCTATTGCATTTGAGCTTCAGTCCAGTCTCCACACCCGACTGCAAAATCCCAGTATTGTGCCCATGCCTACTGCAATGGTCTTAAAGTCTGCCTCACTGTTCTCTAACAAGGGTCATGGATAATTTTGTCTTAGCATACTCTCATGGATATAAATCTACCTTGTCATTGAGGCACACAAATAATGTACCTATTTACACACACATGTATATATGTAAAGATAACTATAAAAATCATCGAATACCTGTTCCCATGACTATATGTCATAAAAGAACAAATCAAACAAGTTCTGGGTATATGCTTAATTTTTTTTTTAACTATACTCAAAATACACTATAAACTTTACCCTCTCAAAAAAGTTCCATTACAGATTTGATACACCGGGGCACAGCATCATGGCTACCACCCTGATGAATGCTACTGGCTTTGGGCAAAGAAACCTGGGTGGAATGATAAGACCATACGAAATCCTCCTTGTGCCAAGGAAAGAACTGGCTTAGTTTTAAATGGCAGATGTTGGGAATGGGAGAGGGGAAGGGAAATGGTATGGGTTCATAAAGACCTACTTTTAAAAAGTATGTTTAGGATTAAAAGAAAGAGAGAATCATCAGTATAAAATGACTGCATCCTTTATAACTATCCAAAATTCAGAAAGTTAGGCTAAGGAATCCTGTTTAAGTAGCAAACATCCAAGGAATGTTTGCCAAGTTTCCACTTCACCACTAACTCTCTGAGGGGAGCTGCTTGAGAAAGACAGGTCCCTACAGCAGGGAAGTAACCCTGAGTGTCTCCCAGGGGCTAAGGAGGGTCAGAGAAGAGGAAGGGGGTGGGGGCAGCCCCAGCCAAGGAGTTACAAACCAGGAACCTCTTCAAAAGAAGACTGGAAGAGAGAAGACAAGTTTAAAATGGCATATGTAAGAGAATCACAGAGCTGGAAGAAACTTCAGAGGCAAGAAAAACAAGACCCAGGGAAGACAGGCAATTTGAGGCAATTTTTATTGTTTTTTAGCAGTCAAAGGGAAGTATGTTGGAAAATGACGTGGAAACTAAAACTTTCTTAGGTGAAAATGTTACATCCCACGTCCCCCAGAAACCACTAAAAGTATTTAAAATTGCAATATTTTGTTGGACAAAAGTCCTTTGATAGGCTACCTATCCCCAATCTTCCCTTGACTACTAGGATTCAGAGGTTTATGAAGATACGATCCCTTCCTGCATGATGTTTTAGACTACTTATGAATCAAGTCATGCTCTTATACAACTTAAGAAGTTAACGTGCGGCATCTTTGGGCTTGCTGTGTGATCTGGCCAGTTTAAAAGTATTAGCAGGCTAGGCCTGAGAGAAACAAAACATTATTTCTTTTCACTGACCCAGTCTCTGCTTTTCCATGTATTAATACAACCCAACAAACTCTTAATGACACACAATACTTACTCTGCTTCCTCCAATAGGCCCTTCTTGGCTGATGATCTTCCAATTCTATTTCAGTTTCACTGCCTTTAATTATCTTGTTTTCGGTTCCTGGCACACCAAAGCGCCATGCAAATAAGCTGTGTGTGGATGAAAACAAAATTAACCATCATTAATAGCCATCTAAATAATTGCAGCTCAGTGCAACTGCCTTCAGATCTCTGCTTAGAAAAACTATTTGTGGGATTAGAGCAAGTAACTAATTGTTTACAATCTTTTTTCCAGCAAAAGGAAGAAAAGAGATCTAATAAATAAATAATCTATTTTTTTCTATTATAATTATTATAATAAATTATTATTATCTAATAATAAAAGATACAATCTAAGATACTTAGATTATGTGTGTGTGTGTGCGCGCACTGTGGTCAGTCACCTCTGATTTTTTAAATGTTTTTTTAAATTAATTATTTTAATTGGAGGCTAATTACTTTACAATATTGTAGTGGTTTTTGCCATACATTCACATGAATTGGCCATGGTTGGACATGTGTCCCCCATCCTGAGCCCCCTCCCACCTCCCCCTCCCCATCCCATCCCTCAGGGCTGTCCCAGTGGACTGGCTTTTAAGCACCCCATTTCATGCATTGAACCTGGACTGGCGATCTATTCCACATACAGTAACAGACATGTTTCAATGCTATTCTCTCAAATCATCCCGCCCTCACCTCCTCCCACAGAGTCCAAAAGTCTGTTCTTTATATCTGTGTCTCTTTTGCGGTCTCGTATATAGGTCATCGTTATTATCTTTCTAAATTCCATATGTATGCGTTAATATGCTGTATTGGTGTTTTTCTTTCTGCATGTCCAACTCTTTGAGACACCATGGACTGTAGCCCGCCAGGCTCCTCTGTCCATGGGATTCTCCAAGAATACTGGAGTGGGTTACCACTTCCTCCTCCAGGGGATCTTCCTGGCCTAGGAAGTGAACCTGAGTCTCCTGGGTCTCCTGCAGTGGCAGGCGGGTTCTGTATCACTGCTGGGAGACCCTGATACTCGGATGAAGTCACCAAAGACCCTGAGATACAAGTGCGGCTAACAGGAATCCTGCTCTCACGGCAGTCTTCACCCACAGGTTCAGAGCCTAACTAGCAGTTTTCAAATTGTTTTGTTTCAGGACCTTTGGCACTTGTTCCATGTTAACATAACTTTTTTTTTTTTAAGTGAAAAATTACTCTCTTTTCCCAAACAAAAAAACTGAGTGAGCACAGTTGCACTCTTTCACATTTCACAAATTACTTCAGTCAATATCTGGCTCAATAGCAGGCAGCCGAATTCTCATCTATAAAAATCAGCTGCAATATCACACATGTAGCTTTTGTAAAGTCTGCTGTACATTAATGAAAGTTTGAGAGTAAAACAAAAAAGATACATAACTTCATAGCATTATTACAATCAAGCGGCTGTGTTACACAATCACAGAAAAATTTAACAAAACCATCTGCATTAACAGGATGGAAAGATGAGCACAGCTAACATTCTGGTCTACTGTTATACAGAAAATGAGATTAGCCTGTAGCTGGATTTGCTGAACCTCCTGAGTGGAGAAAGCCTGTGGGAGAAATAATGTATTACGCCTTGTCCAGCGTTTTCACATACTTTTCTTTCTAACCCCTACAAGCATCATGAAAAGTAGGCATTTTTTTCCTATGAGGAAACGCTCGGGGGTTAACCAGCACATTTCCCAGGGATGCATGACTGTTAAGTGTTGAAGCTTGAGGTTCAACCTTGGGTCTGACTTCAAAACTCTTCAGGAAGCCACAATTATGGCTCATCTCACAACTGGAAATGTAGAAGGGGATCTAATTCATGTGAATGAGCTTTCCAAGTAAGAGTGACTATGTAGATTACTGGTACCCACAGGAGCGGAGGAGAGTCCCCCAGGGTACTCTTCCTGCCACAGGGAATCAACGGCATGTATTCCAGATGGTATAGCTCAATACAGTGGGACCTGTCAACCTGGGTCTTTGCGTGACTGTGTGCGGCAGAGCAGCAAAGCCCCCAGGGATTCAGAATGGATGGACAGTGTAAGCAAGAAGACAGTTTGTTATATCAAGCTGGAAGGATTTGTGATTATATGTTACAGCCTATCCTGACACTTAAAATGCCCTGCAATTCTCTGGACCTTTAACATTTCCTTAAGGAATAGCATGTATTATTTATATTATCAGAACTTATAAATCTATAGTAGCAAAAAGAATTTTGAAAAGCTGCAATGCAAATATAAGAAAATCAGGAAAATAAAAATTCAGTTTTAATTTCCAATAAACTAATTGCTTTTGCATTGTATTGTTCTGACATTCTTATATTTGCCCATATTGGAAGAGAAGGTCTTGATTCAGTGACCCAAATTTTCACCTTAAGAAAAATAAAAGGGAATTCCCTGGAGTCCAGTGATTAGGATTCTGCATTCTTACTGCTGAGGGTCTAGGTTCAATCCCTGGTCAGGGAACTAAGATCTCACATGGTTCACAGTGTGGCCAGAAAAACGCAGTAGAGTTAATCCCAAAGTAACCAAGGGAAGGCTATTAAAAAGAGCAGAAAACAACAGAAATTTTAAAACACAACAGAAAAAAACGGTCAAAAACTGGTTCTTTGAAACAGAAAACCAAAACAATAAAACTGTAAACTGCCAACCAAACTGAGAAAGAAACGTAGCAAAATTAGGAAAAAGAGGGTCTCAGTACAGATCCTACAAACATTATAAAGATAACAGGGGACTATTTAGAATAATTTTATTCCAATAAATGAGATGGAATAATTTTATTCCAATAACTGTGATGAAACAGACAAATTTCTGGAAAGACACGAACTACCAAAACTCGTTCAAAAAGATCCTTCAAAAAATAGGGCTCAGAGGCCTTCCCTGGTGGCTCCGTGGTAAAGAACTCACCTGCCAGCGCAGGAGACACGAGTTCAGTCCCTGATCTGGGGAGATCCCACATGCCAAGCAGCACGCTCCAGAGCACAGGAGCCGTAGCGACTGAAGCCCAGTTAGTAGTGCCTTCAGCTGCCACTGCTGAGCCCATGTGTTCTAGAGCCTGATGCTGGCAACAAGAGAAGCGGCCGTGATGAGGCCCTTGCGCCACAACTAGAGAGTAGCCCCCATGGGCTGCAACTGGAGAAAAGCCGGTGCAGCGACAAAGACCCAGCCTGGCCAAAAATAAACACATAAACACATTTTTAAAAATTCCTATTAAAGAAATTGATTTTGTACTTGAAAACCTTCCCACAAAGAAAACTTTAGGCTCAGATGCTTGCACAGATGAATTCTGCCAAACATTTAAGGAAGAAATACCAGACAAAGAGAACAGAAGAGAGAAACACTTTCCAACTTACAAGACCAAAACAGACACTGCAAGAAAACTGAGTTACAAAGCATCATCCCTCAAGAATACAAGGCAAAAAACCTCAACGAACACATGCTATGAAATTAAATTCATTAATATACAAAAATAACAATATAACCTAATACATCATAGCTAATACAATCTTCCAACACTAGAAAATCAATGTAATTCATCATGTTAACGGAATAAAGGAGAAAAGCTATATGATCATCTGAAGAGATGTAGAAAAAGCACTTAACAAAACCCAACATAATAAAAAAACACGCTCACAGAAACAAAGAGAAGGCAACTTCCCAACCTGATAAAAAGCATCAATGAAAAACCCAAATGCTGAAAGAGTGGTGCTTTTCCCCCTTCAGTCAGGAGCCATGCAAGGATGTTCACCCTCCAACCCTTCTCAACATTTCATTAGAGGTCTTAGCTAACACAGGAAGTCATTAAGAAATAAAAGACATGTATATAGGAAAGAAGCAAAGCTGTCTTTAATCATGAGTCATATGATCATGTACTTAGAAAGTCTGCAGTTCAGTTCAGTTCAGTTCAGTCACTCAGTTGTGTTCGACTCTTTGCGACCCCATGAATCACAGCATGCCAGGCCTCCCTGTCCATCACCAACTCCCGGAGCTCACTCAGACTCATGCCCATCGAGTCAGTGATGCCATCCAGCCATCTCATCCTCGGTCTACAGTAAGAGCTACTAAAAGAAGTGAATTCAGCAAGGTTGCAGATTAATTTTTTTAAATCAATTTCTATATACCAGTGATACCGGAAAATGAAATCACATTTGCCATAGCATTAAAAATATGAAAAATGTAGGGCTAAGTTTAACAAACCACATGCAAGCACAGTATTCTGAATATTTTAAACACTCAGAAATAGCACTTCTGTATGCTTTTGTATCATTCGTGGACAAAAACTTATAAACAGATACAAAACTAAATCCTCTTTTGCAACTCAGAACTCACTGTTCAGCATCAATTTTGATACAGATAAAAAGGAACATGATACCTAAGGCAGATTCAGGTAACGTGGGTTCTGATATACACAAAGGTTGCTTCCAGGATTATAGAATTGAAAATTTAAAAGCATAAGCTATGAGGGAAATGATTATATTTAGTACTCTAATTTTAGTGTTGACATGAAACAAGGATGGCTTGTTTTTTAAGACTTTTCATCTTGAGAACACAACGTCTGTACTTCAAAAGGTAATGGCATAGCCCAGTGATCTGTCCTAGGATGTGATAGTTTAGGAGTGAACATGATTTCAACTTTATGCATGTTTAGAGGGTGTGCAAAATTAAGAACCAATCAGATCTGTCTCCTCTGACCCTAACCATGGTCCTAAGATAAACTGCTTGAGAAAACTAGATCCCAAAGGTTACAGCTGGGGAATTTTTGAAGTGTGTCCATATCCCGCTGGAGATCAAAGAAGGTGACCTCAAAGAATTCTGGACTGACAACTGTGGACTGAGCAAAAGTTCTTTTTAAAAGGGCTGTCGCGAAGATTATGACTCAAACACTGTAGGAACTATGGTGACTGGCAGTGGAAGGAAATCAGAACATGTTAAATTCCTCAAACACTTATTGACAAATAACTTTGTCTGTGTCACACATAATGTTAAAAGCCTTTTACGCTTATAAATAAAGACACTGCAGAAATAAATTAAAGATCTAAATCAATGAAGACATTTATGATGGACTGTAAGACTCAGCAAGTTTTTTTGTAGAAATTGGCAAGCTGATTCTACAAGTTATATGGAAATGTAAAGGACGCAACAGAGCCAAAATATTTTTTAAGAACAAAGTTAGTGAACTTACTTACCTGATCTTAAGAACTGTTATGAAGGTACAGAAATAAAGAGGGAGTAATAGCATAAGGGGGAGAAGAAAATGGCGACCCACTCCAGTATTCTTGCCTGGAGAATCCCGTGGACAGAGGAGCCTGGTGGGCTGCTGTCCACAGGGTCACACACAGTCAGACACAACGGAAGTGACTTAGCATGCATGCATGCATGGGAGAAGGAAATGGCAACTCACTTCAGTATTCTTGCCTGGAGACTCCAAGAGACAGAGGAGCCTGGTGGGCTGCCATCTATGCGGTCGCACAGTCGGAGACGACTGAAGTGACTTAGCAGCAGCAGCAGCAGTTGCATAAGGATGGGATTCCCAGTGGTAAAGAATCTGCCTACCAATGCAGGAGACACAAGAGACACAGGTTCGATCTCTGGGTTGGAAAGATTCCTTAGAGTAGGAAATGGCAACCCACTCCATGGAAAATTCCATGGACAGAGAAGCCTGGGGGGCTACAGTCCATGGGGTCACACAGAGTCGGCCACAACTGAGCAGCATTTCCGTAAGGATAGTTTATAAATCAATGGACCAGAAAAGAATCCAGTAGACTCACACATTTATGGCCAGTTGATTCTCAACAAAAGGACAAGTTAATTAAGAAGGGGAAGGATAGTCTTTTCTAAAAATGGTGCTGGAAAATGGATATCCATATGGATATATCCATATCCACAAAAATAAACTCCAAATGGATCATAAGACTAAATGTAGAAGTGAAGCTGAAGTTTGTAGAAAAAAACAGATCTTTGTGATCCCAGTAGGTGCATTAGCTTCCAAGGGCTGCCATAAGAAAAATTACCACTGGGTAGTCAAAACAACAGAAACTAATTTTCTCACAGTTCTGGGGGCCAGAAATCTGAAATCAAGGTCTCAGCACAGCTGTGCTTCCTTACAGCTCTAGAGGCGCGTCCTCCCCTGCCTCTTGCAGTTCCTGGAGACTCAACGGCACTCCCTGGCTTGCGCCAGCGTGACACACCGGTCTCGGCCTCCGTCTTCACACAGGCTTCTCCCCTGAGTTGTCTCTGTGTGTCCTTCCCTCTTCTTGTAATAAGCCTGGTCACTGCATTCAGGGCCCTCCCTATTCTGGTATGACCTTATCTTCATTACATCTGCAAAAACCTATTTCCAAATAAAGTTGCATTTCAGATAGATAAGAATTGGGGGAGGGGACCCAAAGCTAGTGGAGGTGATGGAATTCCAGCTGAGCTATTTCAAATCCTAAAAGATGATGCTGTTAAGTGCTGCACTCAATATGCCAGCAGATTTGGAAAACTCAGCAGTAGCTCCAGGACTGAAAAAGGTCAGCTTTCACTCCAATTCCAAAGAAGGGCAATGCCAAAGAATGTTCAAAGTACCATACAATTGTGCTCACTTCACATGCTAGCAAGGTAATGCTCAAAATCCTTCAAGCTAGGCTTCAACAGTATGTGAGCCAAGAAATTCCAGATGTTCAAGGTGGATTTAGAAAAGGTAGAGAAATCAGAGATCAAATTGCCAACATCTGCTGGATCATAGAAACAAGAGAATTTCAGAAAAATATCTACTTCTGCTTCACTGGATCCACTAAAGCCTCTGACTGTGTAGATCACAACGAACTGTGGAAAATTTCTAGAGATGGAAATATCAGACCACCTCACCTGTCACCTGTGAAACCCATATGCAGGTCAAGAAGCAACAGTCAGAAGTGGACATGGAAAAATGGACTGGCTCCAAACTGGGGAGGGAGTATGTCAAGGCTATATATTGTCACCCTGCTTATTTAACTTACATGCAGAGTACATCATGTGAAATGCTGGGCTGGATGAATGACAAGCTGGAATCAAGACTGCGGAAAGAAATACCAACACTCAGATACGATGATATCACTCTTAAAGGCAGAAGGCGAAGAGGAACTAAAGAGCCTCTTGATGAGGGTGAAAGAGGAGAGAGAAAATGCTGGCTTAAAACTCAACATTCAAAAAACTAAGATCATGGCATCTAGTCCCATCACTTTATGTCATATAGATGGGGGAAAAGTGGAAACAGTGACAGACTTTATTTCCTTGGACTCCAAAATCACTGTGGACAGGGACTACAGCCATGAAATTAAAAGACTTTTGCTCCTTGGAAGAAAAGCTATGACAAACCTAGACAGTGTATTAAATAGCAGAGACATCACTTTGCCAACAAATGTCTTGAACAGTCAAAGCTATGGTTTTTCCAGGGGTCATGTATCGATGTGAGCACTGGACCAAGGTGGAGCACCAATGAAGTGATNAATTAAAAGACTTTTGCTCCTTGGAAGAAAAGCTATGACAAACCTAGACAGTGTATTAAATAGCAGAGACATCACTTTGCCAACAAATGTCTTGAACAGTCAAAGCTATGGTTTTTCCAGGGGTCATGTATCGATGTGAGCACTGGACCAAGGTGGAGCACCAATGAAGTGATTCTTTTGAACTGTGGTGCTGGAGAAGGCTCTTGAGAGTCCCTTGGACAGCAAGGAGATCACAGTCAATCCTAAAGGAAATCAACTCTGAATATTCATTAGAAGGACTGATGCTGAAGCTCCAATACTTTGGCCACCTGATGTGAAGAGCTGATTGACTGGAAAAGACTCTGATACTGGGAAAGACTGAAGGCAGGAGGAGAAGGGGGATGACAGGAGATGAGATGGTTGGATGGCATCATTGACTCAATGGACTCAATGGTTTGAGCCAACTCCAGGAGATAGTGAAGGGCAGGGAAGCCTAGTACACAGCAGTTCATAGGGCCACAAAGAGCTGGGCACGACTTAGTGACTGAAAAGCACCTGGACATCCCGACAGTAGTCACAGCTTTCTCAGCATGTGCACATGTACTCATGCACACACAGGATGAAAAATTGGACTCAGTTAAAAAGCAAATATTTACTTCTCTTTAAAAGCATAATTAAGAAAAACAAAAGCTGCAGACTTTACAGTGAGGTGATATTCAGAGTCATCAGTGACTTAGACCCAGAATAAAAACAGACTCTTATAACTCTAAGATAATTAGCCTTTCAAAAAATGGGTGGCAGATCTGAATAGACGTGTTCAGGAAACAAAGACCACATGAGGTATTGTTGTATACCCACTAGAGGAGCTAAAATTTAAAAGACTGACAATATGTGTGTTGACGAGGATGTAGAACCACCTGAAAGTGCTTAAACAGTTTCCAGATTCCTAGCAACGCTAACATTTGAGTACTTACCCAATAATCCTCCTCTTAGGTATTTACCCAAGAAAAATGAAGATGTATGTCCAGAAAAAGAGACTTGGACACAAACGTGTGTGGCAGCTTCATTCACCATGGCTCCAAAACCCACACCACACGTCCACCAACAGGAGAATGGATACATAAACTGTGTGTTAAGCCACTTCAGTGATGGCTGACTCTTTGCAACCGTGCAGACCACAGCCCATCAGGCTCCTCCTCTGTCCACAGGATTCTCCAGGCAAGACCCAGGGATCGAACCTGAGTCTTTTTGTCTCCTGCACTGGCAGGTGGATTCTTCACCACTAGCACCACCTAAACAGTAGTATATCCATAGAACGTACTGTTTACGGATAGAAAGTAGAACAGCAGTAGAACAGACAGACAGCAAAATACTTTTCAGCAATGAGAAGGAATAAAGTACTGATACATGCTACACAGGGATAAACTGAAAAAACATGCTGGGAGGAAACATCCTAACACAAAATAGTGCAGACTGTAGAATTCCAATTATATGGAATTATGGAACAGCAGAACTAGTCTGTAGCGTCAGACAGACCATCAGTAGAAACCTAGGGCCAGGCTGGGGCAGAGGCACCAGGGGACTTTTTTGTAGAGATGAAAATGTCATTTATTTGGATTGAGGTGGTGGTGCAACAAGTTAATATACACCTTTCAAAATTCAAATCAAACATGGAAATGGGTATGTTTTATTTATTTTTAACACTTTCATCTCACAATATTAAATTTAAAAGTAAAAACCTAGAATTAATTTAAATATTCAGTAATAGGAAATTGGCTATATAAATTATGATACAACCTTCAATGGAGCTGTTTCTTTCCTTTCCAAGAAAACAGAACAGGAACATAAGCATCACCTCAGAGCTTGCTATGGGCTTCCTAGGTGGCTCAACTGAACAGAATCCGTCCACCAAGCAGGAGACTCAGGTTTGATCCCTGGGTTGGGAAGATCCCTTGGAGAAGAAAATGGCAACTCACTCCAGTATTCTTGCCTGGGAAACACCATGGACAGAGGAGCCTGGCGGGCTACAGTCCACGGTGTTGCAGAGTCAGACATGACTTAGCAACTAAACAACAGCAGCAAAGAGCTTATTATAAATACAGAATCTCAGGCTCCAACTTGGAGCTGTTGAATCAATCAGCATTTTAAATAAAATCTTCAGATGAGTCATATATATTGATAATAGACTGAAGAATGTCAGCAAAGAGAAAGCCCAGTGGCAATCCAATTTATACATCAGGGCCCCCCAAAGGCTTAGGAATTGTTGGCCCCGGTAGCTTTGAAAAGGGATGCAAAGATGGGGCTAAAAACAAGAGGATTACCTGCAAATGAAATAAACAGATCTGAGCTTCTTTCTCCAATTCAATGCAACAGGCAACAGTCTCACCCAAACTGTGGAATAAGAATGGAGGTGTTCTCTGACATGAGGAACACAGAGTCTCTAGACTATGGCAAGAGTTGAAGATGAAGGGCTACCAGGCTGAAAACAGACTCTGAGTAAAACTATGCACATTAAAAGTTGAGACCTCCCCAGCCTTCTTTTCCACACTTAGATTGCAAGAATACCATTTTCATAAAACAGAGAGATCCAAACATCCTTCTCTAGGGATCAATCCAGGAAAAAACAGTAAAGACACTGACTCTTAAGGAAACTTCCCAGATTATGCTCTACTCATAAGTATGACCAGACATCCACAGATTCTCAGACATTCAAAGAAAATCTCTACAATGAAAAGTCAAATCCACAAGCAAAAAAAAAGATAATGTGTAGAAAAGAGACACAAGTGCTAGAAGAAACCATTAGTTAAAAGCTCATTGTTTTCAGGAAGAAGGTACTGCATTCACGAAACAGAAAGAGGAAGTTATTTCCAACCACACCACAAAAAAGAAATCACTCCTGGAAGATAAAAGTCTGATGGCAGAAATGATAAGCTGAACTGTAGAGTTAGAAAATAAAGTTTAGGAAATTTCCCAGAAAATGTAGAACAAAAAGAGAAAGGATAAGAAAACAGAAAACCAATCCAGCAGGTGGGAAATCTGAACAATAGGAGTCAAGAAAGAGAATAAACTGGAAAGAAGCAAATCAGGAAGAAAAGGGTGTATCATTTTCTAGAACTGAAAGCTTTTCAAGACTGAAAACCTTCCACTTTGATGGAAGAAAATAGACCTGTGCTGAAATACATCAGAAATTTCGAAACTGATAACAGACGAGAAGAGATAACCAGTTTCCCAAGAGAAAACAAAATTTATACAAAGAATTAAGGGATAGAAGGGATCCCTTGAAAACAGGTAAATTAAGGGAAAAAATACAGGATTTATGCTGCCTTATATGAGGTGTACCACTGGGTAACCAAGTAGAAGATGAGGGGAAGCAGCTCTTTAGAGTGTTCCAACTTATAAATGAAAAATAAGTTGTAGACCTGAAACTCCACTCGTGAATTAACAGCTGCTGGCACTAAGCACCTATGGCTGCGACTGTCACAGCGGGAGAAGAACCAAACATTCTGTGCCTTCTACAGGCTGAACCTGAGTCTGCCAAATCTCTGGATCCAGTTGCCAATTTGCAAGAAAGGCAAAGGACACAAAACTGGAGACAATCCAGATTTCGATCAATGAGTGAATGGATAAACAACAGTGGGAGAGCCACGCAGTGGATCACTACTGAGCAATGAAAAGGAGGCACTATCAGTACAAACAACAATACAGACGAGTCTCAAAATAACCATGCTGAGTGGGAGGGGCCAGGCAAAACCCAGAATGCATGCTGCCTGATTCCATTTGCATAAAATCTCAGAAAACACAAACTCACCTAGAACGACAGAAAGCAGGTATTATTTGCTGAGAAGATAGGAGTGGGAGAAGGGAGAAGTTACAGAGGGCCACAGGGAACTTTCGGGGTCATAAATGTGCTTGCTCTCCTGCTGCTGGTGGTGTTTCCATGGGTATACGTATATGGCAAAAGGTATCAAACTGTACACATTAGATATGTGCAGTTATTGTATGTCATTTATACTTCAATAAAGCTGTTTATAAACAAGGTAATGAGCACAGAGGGACTGCTGAACTGCACGACGAGTGTGCAATCAGCAAAAGGCACAGTGGAAAACCCTAAAGGTCAAGTGGTCCAGTTCTTCAGTAGAAGGAACGGAGAATACATTAAAACAGAGACATGGAAGACCTCTCAAATAGTTTTCAAAGAAAGTGTAGGACTATAGTCTCCAGGGACAAACACTTGGATGATAAAACTACTTTTTAGAATGCAAGAAAGCCTTCTCAAATGTAAAAAAGAATGAAAGAATGGCATCTGCAGCAACATGGATGGACACAGAGGCTCTCATACTAACTGAAGTCAGGAAGAGAAGAATATCATATATCACATATGTGACATCTAAAATATGACATACATGAATCTATCCATGAAATGGAAACAGACTCACAGACAAACAGAACAGACTTCTGTGTGCCAAGTGGGAGGGGGATGGTGAATGGATGCAGTGGGCGTTTGGAATTAGCAGATGGAAACTACTATATAAAGGATGGATAGACAAGGCCTAGGATCAGGCTCTTCAACAATCAGAAGCCAGAAATACCTTTAACGGATTCCTAAATTTAAGAAAATAATAACACTTTCTGATATAAAAACTATAGGAAATTAAAACAACAAACTGGAAAAAAATATATAAAATATAATCTCTTACAGATCAACCAGATAAAAGATCAGAAGTCCAACAGTGAAATATTAAAAAGAGTGAAGGACTGGAAGAGACAATTCACAAAAAGGTAAAATGAGCTATTAAATATATGAAAAGGTATCAGCATCACTCATACAGAAAACCAGAAATTTAAACTATCCTGTCTTTTTCTTAAAGAGATAGGCACCCTTCCAAATTTGTCAATAGTGTATATCTGTGAGACTTGTAGCAGTATAACTGGAAAAACTCCTTTGGAAAGCAATTTGAAAATATCTATCAAAGTTGCAAACATATGTGTATGTCCTTTGAGCCAACAATTCCATTCCTGAGGATATATCCTACAGATTCACTTTCATGCATGATAAAATGTCTATAAGATTATTCATGGAAGCACTGTTTATTATAACAAAGGAATGGAAATAATCTAAATATCCATCAACAAGGAAACAGTTAAACAAATTCATCCAATGCAATACTATGCAGTTATTTTTTTTTAAAAGAAACTCTCTGGATACTGACATGGACATGTCTCTCAGAAACATTATTAAGGAAAAAATCAAGATACAGAACAGTACATAGAACACACCACCATTTGTGTAAAAGCGGAAAGAAAAAACACACACACACACACACACACATAGTTCCACATATGCATAAAGAAATCCTGGAAAGACACTTAAGAAGTCAAAAAACAATGATAACATGGGCAGGAACTTGTCAGATGGGGTCATGATGGGATAGAGACTTTAATACACTTTCCCTACTATTAAAATTCTCCTAACCAAGGATCATATGAGACTACTATGAACAACTATATGCCAATAAAATGAACAATTTGGAAGATATGGCCAAGTTCTTAGAGAAGTATAACCTTCCAAAATGGAACCAGGAAGAAACAGAAAATAGGAACAGATCAATCACAAGCACAGAAATTGAAACTGTAATAAAAAATCTTCCAACAAACAGAAGCCCAGGGCTAAATGGCTTCACAGGCAAAGTCCACCAAAAGTTTAGAGAAGAGCTAACACCTGTCCTGCTCAACTCTTCCATAAAATTGCAGAGGAAGGAAAACTCTCAAACCCATCTATGAGGCCACCATCACCTTGATACCAAAAAACGGACAAAGATGCCACAAAAAAAGAAAATTATAGGCCATCATCACTGATGAACATAGATGCAAAAATCCTCAACAAAATTATAGCAAACAGAACCCAACAATACATTAAAAAGATCATACATCATGATCAAGTGGTTTTTATTCCAGGGATGTAAAGATTCTCCAATATATGCAAATCAATCCATGTGATACAAATTGAAAAATAAGAACCATACGATCATCTCAATAGATGCAAAGAAAGCCTTTGACAAAATTCAATACTTATTTATGGTAAAAAGAAAAACTCTCCAGAAATAGACATAGAAGCAACACACCTCTCACATAATAAAGGTATCACAAACCCAAAGCAAACATTATCCTCAGTGGTGAAAAACCAAAAATCAGAACAATACAAGGGTGCCCACTCTCCCCACTATTATTTAACATAATTTTGGAAGTCCTAGCCACAGCAATCAGAGGAGAAAAAGAAATGAAAGGAATCCAGATTGGAAAAGAAGAAGTAAAACTCTCACTGTTTGCAGATGACTTGATTCTCTATACAGAAAACCTTAAAGATGCCACCAGAAAATCACTAAAGTATGAATGAATACAGTATATACAGTATTGTAAATACAATGAAAACAGTAAAGTCACAAGATATTAAATTAATACACAAATCCATTGGATTCCTACACAAATCCATTGCATTCCTACACACTAACAACAAAAAATCAAAAAGATTTTTCTTTTTGAAAATCAAAACAATCAAACAGATGAAAAGATGCTCAACTTCACTTATTATCAGGGAAATGCAAATCAAGACCACAATGAGTTATCATTTCATACCAGTCAGAATGGCTGCAATCCAAAAGTCTGCAAGCAATAAATGCTGGAGAGGGTGTGGAAACAAGGGAACCCTCTTACACTGTTGGTGGGAATGCAAACTAGTACAGCCACTATGGAAAACAGTGTGGAGATTCCTTAAAAAATTGCAAATAGAACNCTCTTTAGTTCTTTTTCACTTTCTGCCATAAGGGTGGTGTCATCTGCATATCTG
This sequence comes from Neotragus moschatus, assembly GCA_006410615.1. NCBI lineage: Eukaryota > Metazoa > Chordata > Mammalia > Artiodactyla > Bovidae > Neotragus > Neotragus moschatus. Next base: position 727,139 of record SJYA01000228.1, read on the forward strand.
AGGTTATTGCTATTAATCAGCTTATAAAAAGGAACACATGTAAGTCAGCTCTAATAAAGTGGATAAACCTAGAGTCTATTATATAGAGTGAAGTAAATCAGAAAGAGAAAGACAAATATCATATATTAATGCATATATATGATCTCAGTGATGCTTTATTGCGACTGTGCTGCTAAATACAGTTATCATCTTGATTTTACACACTTTTATCAGCCTTTTTGGAGAAAGAAATGGCAACCCACTCCAGTATTCTTGCCTGGAGAATCCCATGGACAAAGGAGCCTGGCGGGCTACAGTCCGTGGGGTCATACAGAGTCGGACACGACTGAAGCGACGCAGCAGCAGCAGCAGCAGAAAGACAGTACTGACGATCCTACGTGCCAGGCAGCAAAGGAGACACAGACATAAAGAAGAGACTTTCGGACACAGTGCGGGTAGGAGAGGGTGGGATGATTTGAGAGAATAGCATGGAAACATATACCTTACCATATGTAAAACAGATAGCTAGTGGGAATTTGCTGTGTGACACAAGGAACCCAAAGCTGCTGCTCTGCGACGATCTAGAGGGGTGGGAGAGGGAGGGGATATATGTATACCTATGGAGAAGGCAATGGGATCCCACTCCAGTATTCTTGCCTGGAAAATCCCATGAACAGAGGAGCCTGGTAGGCTGCAGTCTCTAAGAGTCGGACACGACTGAGCGACTTCACTTTCACTTTTCACTTTCATGCATTGGAGAAGGAAATGGCAACCCACTCCAGTGTTCTTGCCTGGAGAATCCCAGGGACGGGGGAGCCTGGTGGGCTGCTGTCCATGGGGTCACATAGAGTTGGACACGACTGAAGCGAATTAGCAGCAGCAGCATGGCCTATTCACGTTGATGAATGGCAAAACCCATCACAATATTGTAAAGTAATTACTCCACAATTAAAAATAAATACAAAAAATTCTAACCATGTGACTCAAAAAAATATATACTGAATAAGGAAAAAACTAAAGTTATCTACAATTCTTAAGTCTTTAACGGAAAAAATAAATTTCCCCACCAAGTTAAGTCAATTAACTTAAATAAAATCAAATAAGTGTAAATATAAAACTAAGTTATGTTTAGAAATGTCAAGTCTGAAAAACGTCTGTATCACACAAAGTTCTTAGGAGGAAAACGGAAGGCACACTTCCATCAAACGAAAGGAATCAACCAGAAAAGAGAAAGACATGGGATCCAGAAAACAGGGTATTCATTACCAAAGAGGAAGGGTCCCTAGGAGGGAGAAGATTAGATACAACAGGTGTAAAGCACACAATCTAAAACAGAATAGTGCATGTGGCTATAGGAGAAACTTCTACAAGGTGAAAATTCCAAATACCTCAGAGTGCACTTAAAGAGATTTACAGAGTAACGAAGGGTTTTCAGTTAAATTTGTAAGTACAGAGAAACAAAGAAGAAAAAAAGACCACTCGAAGGAAAACAAAAAGGTTGTTCAGGAAAGAACATGTTATACATGTTATACTGGTTAGCTGTGGGTAGCTTTTGCAGTCATTTTAACTTTAATATTACGAATGAGTACTGATCTAACCCCAACTGTAACAGTTACATTGAGAGCATGGGATCTGCAAAGTGTTCATGGGTTCTGTGATGGTGTAGTGGGGCTTGCCAGAAAAGGCAGAATAGGCCTAAATAATCTTCTTCCCTCTAGAAAGTCAACAGGTGAGGCTTAAACTGAAAACTGTGGTATACGCATGTTACCAGAGGTACAGATGTAAGTGCTATCAGCTAAAGGGACTGTCACCTGCAGGGAGCAGGCAGAGAAATGGCTTTTCCTCCTGCCTTGTGACCCAACTAGACAATCCTATGAATAATGTATTTTTTGTTACTTGGATAAATAGAAACATGAAAATAAGTTTCCTGGTGGCCTAATGGTTAGGACTTGCACTTTCGCTGTGGAGGTGCAGGTTTGATCCCTGGCTGGGGAACTATTCCCATGCCACTCAGTACAGCCAAAATACAAAAGCAAGAATAAAATAAATAAAATGAAAATGAAGGAACTTTACTTTAAAAGACAAGACTGTATTTCACCTACTTTAGGGCACATCGTTCCCCAACACTTTTTACATCTCTAAGGCAGGATGCTGACAGCATGTTACCAGCACTGTTAGGCAGCTGTGGCCCATCAGTGCCCATGCAAGAGTGAACTTAGGAGATATTCCTGGTGGCCTGACTGGGTAAATACAATCACTCAATGTTTTGATCAACTACCATTTAAAGACCATTTGAGAAGTCCTGGTGGCTGTTTGATACCTTCTCTGTTGACACTTTCTGTCAGTTCAGGGAACATCAGAATTTGCAGCTTGGAAGAAAATTCCAGACATAATAATGGAGCATTAAAAAAAAAACAAAAACAGCTACTGACACAGAATTCACGTATCACACAATTCATCCACTTAAGAGTAAAGTTCAGAGATAGTGGAGCACTACTAAATGCTATACCATCCAGTGCTTTTCATGGTGATGCTGGAGGGGTGTGCACGGTGGGAAACACAAGTACTGAAGGCTAAACTGGGAAACGATTGAGAAAAGTTGGACAGTGGATGCAAAGAATGTCTAGGAAGACCTTAACCAAATTTGTTTTGCTTATAATTTCCTAACTAGGCATATACAAAAGAAGTTCTGACCAAAAGAAAACCCTAGCATCACAATTTGACAGGACAGTCTTTTTAGTGGCACATGAAATAATAATGTTTTACAACCGATGGTATGTTGGAATGGATGAAAAGCAGTAATAAATCTCATAAAACAGAAAACCTAAATTAAAAGAAAACATACGGTATTATATAACCATTTAAAATAATATCTTTGAGGTCTATTTAATAAAATGGAGAATGGACAATGATATGGAACAAAAAGAAGCAATAGTAAAAACCAGGAATGGTAAAATTCAATTTTGTTTAAATATATGTAAACTGAATGAAAATATACCAAATTTTAACAATGGTTATTTCTACAGAGGTTTTCCTTGTATTTTCCCACTTTCCCTATAATGATTTTTATTTTGTGATCAGATACTCATTTTCCTAAATTTATAATACCATTAGTTTACCCAGAACATTAATCAGTGACACAATAATACCATCCAATAAAAAGTACATATTAAAATTTCCCCAACTGTCCCAGTGTTATCTTTTATACCTTTTTAAAAGCAAGTCTAAGATCCAGTCAAGGATAACAGATTGTATTTACTTACGTCATTTCAGTCTCTTTAATTTAGAATAGTTCTCTACCATTTTTTTCTTTTTGATACTTTATTTTTGAAGACTCTGGGCCAATCATCTCATAGAATATTACACTATCTGTATTTGTCTAGTTGTTTCCTCCATATTAGATAAACATTTTTGGCAAGAACACTAGACTGTATGTCCCATTGTGTCAGTTTATCTCCTTATTGGTCATGTGACTTTAGAGCCTCTGATGAAGGAGCTGCCTGCCATATTTCTCTGCTGTTGGGGTACCTATTCCCTTCTGTAATCAATAAGTGATCTCTAGGGTGCTAATACCTTGAGACTGATGAAACTATGCTGTTTCCTAACAAAGTCTAACCTGATACGAGTTCTAGCATCCCCTGCCTGAAGCAATTACCATACTGAGAATTGCAAAACAGTGATTTTTCTGCATTTACAAACTGGCAATTATTTTCCCCTGGCCTTCTATTATAGATACGTGGATTTGTTTTTATTCAGTATGTTAAAATCCACTGACATCATCATTCTTTTGAATAGCTAAACTTTCCCACATTCATCCTGTCAGAGTTCCCTCCATCTAAAACTCTGTCCTCCCAACATGTTCAGTCCTTAAGTATTCATTTGCTTTCAGGCATCATGTACTTTTGCAGACCCAGAGTCACTTTTTTCAAGAAGCCCTAGTTCTTTTTGTGGGGGAAAAAAACAAAAAGCATTATTTAGAAAGGAAAACAACACCTCTGAGCAAGAGGTGTGCACATTATTACTGCATTATTATTACTTTGTGTCTAGGCCTTTTCAGTGGGCAGGGCTAGAATTTTTTTTAAATCAGGAGTTGATACTGATAACCTCCACTTCAAGGCTAACATCACAGGATTCTTTCTTACCTCATTCCTTATTTTTATTTCCTTCTCCCAGTGACAACCTGGTTCCCAGTAACATCAGGATATTGATTTACTTATACTAACTACAGTACATACTAGTTTTCAAGTTACTACAGTTATACTATTGCCAACAACTAAACATATAAAGTGCAACTTCTCCAGTTCCTTTTGCCCTTGACTATATCCTTCTAGAGGTACAGAGTAGCACCTTGCTTAAAAGTTACTTTAATTAATTCTTTTTTAAAATTTATGGTGAAATAGTAGCCATGTATGGATGTGACAGTTGGACTACAAAAAAGGCTGAGCATTGAAGAATTGATGCTTTCGAGTTGTGGTGCTGGAGAAGACTCTTGAGAGTCCCTTAAACTGCAAGGAGATCAAACCAGTTAATCCTAAAGGAAATCAACCCTGAATATTCATTAGAAGGGCTGGTGCTGAAGCTCCAATACTTTGGCCACCTGATATGAAGAGCTGACTCACTGGAAAAGATCCTGATGTTGGGAAAGATTGAAGGCAAAAGGAGAAGACGGCAGCAGCAGATGACATGGTTAGACAGCATCACCGACTCAATGGACATGAGTTTGAGCAAATTCTGGGAGATAGTGAAGGACTGGGAAGCCTGGTGCACTGCAGTTCACGGGGTTGCAAAGAATTGGGCACAACTTAGTGAATGAACAAGAATAACAAAATTTATGGTTGTATAATCAATTTGGTCCCTTTCACAAATCACTGCCTTGTCACGGTGAACGGGGCTGGTATAACTCAATGAAGCTATGAGGCGTGCGTGTAGGTGATGGTGAGGACAGGGAGGCCCGGCATGCTGCAGTCCACGGGTCACAAAGTGTTGGACATGACTGGGCAACTGAACAACAACAATCAATTTGATATACTGGTTTTGATTATTAGTTGTTTTTTCTATGTTAAATTTCAGGATTTGTTTTCATTTTTGTTTAACTTTATGTAGTTGAATATTTAAATACTTACATGGTTCAGAGTAAAAACTATATAAAAACAGATACTCAGAAAAGTCCCATTTCCACTGTTATTCCCTCCACCCATATCCACCCACCCTTTATCACTTGTTTCTGGTTTATAGTTACTAAGTACTTTCTACAGAAGTGATCTGGGGAGGTGTTTCCTCTGGAATAACTACTATAAGTGAGACTGCCAGGTGAAAGGGTAAATGTTTACTTACACACTTCCGTCAGATATTGCCATATTCTCCACAGGGACTGCTGACCGTTCTTGAATGATGGTTTAACTAATATTAAATTCTCTGTTGTTGGAACTTCCCTGGTGGTCCAGTGGTTAAGACTCCGCCTTCCAAGGCAGTGGGTATGGGTTCAATCCCTGGTCAGGGAGCTAAGATGTCTCATGGACAAAAAAAAATCCCAAAACACAAAACAGGAGCAATATTGTAATAAATTCAATAAAGAGTACAAAAATGGTCCATATCAAAAAAGAAAACTGAAAAAAGAATTTGTCAACTCAACTGCTGTTTCTCAGAGGTATGACAGAAATGGTTACTGGTTCTCAAAGTCTGTGCTCTCTTCTCTTCTGAAGCACACAGCTGACCTACATTTCCCAGTCGTCGATGGAGTTAGGAATGGCCACGTGACTGACTGCTCGCCAATGGGGTGTGGGCAGATGTGAGTCAGCCATTTCTGGGCAAAACTCATCCTTTCTCTAAGAAGCCAGAGCAACTCTGAAGGGCACATGGTCAAGGAAGCAGAGCTGCCACCAGCTGGGCATGGAGGGCTGCGAATGCTCACCTCGGACTGTTACATGGAGAAACAAACTCGCATTCCATCTGAGCCACTGTAGTTCTTACCTAATTTTGCAGCATTTTACCCTATTCTACTTAATACAAAACACGTCCAATTGCTTCTTTTTCATATCCTTCCCACCCAGCTGCATATGTCCCTGCTTCTTTTTCAAAATCTTTATCCACTGTAAGCCTTCACTGTATCTTTGGCTGCCCTCAGCCTCATGTAAGTATCCTTAGCCAGAGCCCTGACTTATAAGATACATAAGATACACATATTATAGTTATCGATGGTTCAACTACCTCGTGATTCACCCTGACCAGGGGCTGTTTCTGCCAGGAACAGACACAAAACCAACCATTCTCCAAGGTGAACTTCCTGCTTACAAAATTAGCCTTCATTTGACATTGTCCAGTTTGTAAGTACCTAATTTATCCAGGTTATTTTGACTTCTGTTTCCAGTACTTCTGGCACACAAATATATACACAAGATTAAAGTTTATTTAACAAAGAACTGGTTGGTCCCGGACTGACCTCTGAAGGGTTAACTGGTAAGTGCTACTCCATACCAGCAGCACATCCTTCATGTCTCTGACCTTCCCACCATCTGACTATGGTAACATATAAGCTAAACTATGCTTCCCTGGGTTGCTGCTGATTATGTTACTCATAATTAAATCAACAGCATGAGAAAGTCAAGATGTATGTGCCCTGTTTTCTCCAGATCCTTACAATGTTCTGGAAAAAAATTAGGTTACATTGATGAGATTCAGTTTTCCATAAGGCCATCATTAATTTTTACCCAGTGCTCTAGGTTTGCTTATAAATTAACATTCTAATCATGTATATTTTCCTATATCCTTCCCTCTTAATGTGACTATGTCTTATTTATTGCAAACTCCACACATGTATATTTATCTTTCGATCATTTTCGTGGGAACAAATAGATTAACACAAGTGCAATGTTCATAATTAAGAAGAAAGGGGTTCCATACCTTATACTGTTTTTGACACCAAACTAAAAACATTTTTTTATTTTTTAATTGAAGGATAATTGCTTTATAAAATTTTTCTGTTTTCTGTCAAACATCAACATGAATCAGCCATAGGTATACATATGTCCCCTCCCTCTTGAACCTCTCTCCCATCTCCCTCCCCATCCCACCCTTGTAGGTTGATACAGAGCCCCTGTTTTGAGTTCCCTGCCTCTAAATTTTAAGAATGATATCAATAAACAGGAATATACCTAAAGAAGTTAACACATATGGGAAAAGCGCTCATAAGAGCAATAGTTGAGAGGGCTATAAGATTGGGAGTTGTTCAAAAGTAGGACATGTTATTTGGGAGCTAGTGTTTGCAGTACCACCAGAAATGTCCTAATATATATGGGACTAATGCTTAGTAAACATGCTTATAAAGAGGCTTAGTCCTCAAAGGACTTTTGAACTAGAGACCGCTTCCTAGTTCTCAATGATTATCCTCAACTTTAGTCCTGCTCTTAAGCAAAGGAACGCGTTTAAGCATACAATGATCTGGAAAGTACCAATCAGAAACCCACACTCAATGAGACCTCACCAGCAGTCCCAAGCTCTTGGGATGACTCATCATCAGATGATGACATTGCTCAAGTTCAGTTGTCCGTAGTTTCTAAAACTATGGCTTTGTGGGTTATTGCTGAGAAGCTAAACTAGGCCACCTAAGGAAGATCCCTTTTTCAACTTCATACAATCTGGGATAGCCTACCCAATCAACCCGGGGTCTAGCTGTCCTGTAAGTCATTGACAACAGCATTCCAGACCTACGCCAGCTTACTCTACTACCATAAACACCCACTGTTTTTTTTCCCATTCTCTCAGGATTTGGAAAATATAACACACATCTCACATTGATTAATTTTATTATTTTTATTGAAGTAGAGTTGATTTACAATGTTACATTAGTTTCAGAGACACAATAGATCCAGTATTTTTACAGACTATTCTCCATTAAAAGTTATTATGAGATAATGGCTATAATTTCCATATACTGTATAATATATTCTTGATGTTTGTGTATTTTATATATATAGTTTGTATCTGTTTTAATGCCATACTCCTATGTTGCTCCTCCTTCCTTCCCCCTCCCCACTGGTAACCACTAGTTTGCTTTTATAATCTGTGAATATGTTTCTCTTTTGCTATATACATTTGTCTTTTTAGATTCTACATATATATTATATCACACAGTATTTGTCTTCCTCTGAATTATCTAAGCATTGACACCCTCTAGGAGATTCCACATTGCTGCAAGTGGCAGGATCTCATTTTCATGGCTGAGTAGTATCCACCGTATGCACATACCATATCATCTTTACCCATTCATCTGCTGGTGGACACCTCAGTTGCTTCTATATCTTGGTTACTGTAAGCAGTGCTTGCTATGAACACTGGGGTGCAGTGTTTTCTTTATGAATTCATGTTTTTTTTTCTTTTCAAACATACACCCAGGAGTGGGACTGCGGGATCATTCAGCAACTTTACTTCTAGTTTTTTGAGGAACTTCCATAGTGTTTTCATAGTGGTGGTACCAATTTACATTTCCATCGAAAGTGTACAAGGGTTACCTTTTCTCCACACCCTCGCGAACATTTGTTATTTGCGTTCCTTTTCAGCCACTCAGACAAGTGTGAGGTGATATCTCACTGTGGTTTTGATTTGCATTTCTGGAGTAATTAGTGATGTTGAGCTCTGTATGTCTTCTATGGAAAAATGTCTGTTCAAGTATTCTGCCCATTTTTGATTAGGCTTGTCTGTTTTTGGATATTGCACTGTCTGAGCTGTTTCTTTCCCAGCGTCAGGATCTTTTCCAATGAGTTGGCTCTTCACATCAGCTGGCCACTTTAAGTATTGGAACTTCAGCAACAGTCCCTCGAATGAATATTCAGGACTGATTTCCTTTAGGATTGACTAGTTTGATCTCCTTGCTGTCCAAGGGACTCTCAAAAGTCTTCTGCAGCACCACAATTGTCAGCCATATCATTTGCAAATATTTTCTCTCATTCAGTAAGTTGTGTGTTTGTGGATGGTTTCTTCATGTAAAAGCTTTTAGGTTTAATTACGTCCCATTTGTTCCTTTCTGCTTTTATTCCTTTGCCTTAAAAGACAGATTCAAAAAAAAAAAAAAANTGCAGCACCACAATTGTCAGCCATATCATTTGCAAATATTTTCTCTCATTCAGTAAGTTGTGTGTTTGTGGATGGTTTCTTCATGTAAAAGCTTTTAGGTTTAATTACGTCCCATTTGTTCCTTTCTGCTTTTATTCCTTTGCCTTAAAAGACAGATTCAAAAAAAAAAAAAAAAATCTACAATTTAGGTCAAAGAATGTTCTCCCAATGTTCTCTTCTAGGATCTTTATGGTTTCAGGTCTTACATTTAAATCTTTAATCCATTTTAAGTTTACTTTTTTAAAGGGTGAGATGAAATATTTCAATCCTATTCTTTAACATGTAGCTGTCCAGTTTTCCCAGCACCATTTACTGAAGAGACTGTCTATTCTCCATTGTATATTCTTGACTACTTTGTCACAGATCAATTGACCATAGGTGTGTGAACTTATTTCTGGGTTTTCTATCCTCTTCCATTAATCTATAATCTGTTTTTGTGCCAATACAATCCTGTTTTGATCACTGTAACTTTGTAGTGTAGTTTGAATGAACTCTGGGAAGGTGCTAGCTCCATCTAAAATTATTTGATATTCCTTTTAAGTCACTGATTTCTCCAGTGCTTAGACCAAGGACCAGAGACTTCTCAGTCTCCCAGAATTTTCAGGTCAATGAAAAACTGGGACATAGGCAATGAATATTCAGTGTTTTTTTTTGGACAATTGTTTTTAATTAATATTACTGGACATTCAAATGGAAGTATTTTGTCATAGCTGGAAGTCAGGTCTCTCAAGCTCAACAACTAGGAAGCAAGACCTTTTAAGGTCAAAATCTCATTGTGCACAGTTCTGTTATCTTCACATTGATTTTTTCCTTAATTTTTATTTTTTAGTTTGTTTTGCTTTACAATGCTGTATTCATTTTGCAATACATTTACATGAATCAGCCACAAGTATATATGAGCTCCCAATCCCACCCCCCCNGCTTCATTTGCTATATTTCTTCCCATTCAGAAGGCTGTCTTTTTACCTTGCTTATACTTTCCTTTGTTGTGCAGAAGCTTTTAATTTTAATTAGATCCCATTTGTTTATTTTTGCTTTTATTTCCAGTATTCTGGCAGGTGGATCATAACATATTGATTTTTTTAAATGGCAGAAGTTTCAGAGATTAAGAGAAGTTTTGGAGAGCAGGTAGGCCCCTTAAGTCAATTCTATGTAAATACATATGGTGCTTTTCAGTTTATAAAGCATTTTATGGAGATTATTAGATTCAAACTGTCTAAATCATGCTCTTGAACCTACATCCCATGAATCATGCCAAGATGTTGAAGTGTTAGAAATAGTAACAGTGGTCTTTTCCCTAATTAGACATGATGAACAAGAGCCAAAATATGAAAGAGAGACACATTCACATGAACAGAATAAAGGAAAACAAATCATATAATCATATTAAGAAATGCAGAAAAAAGCCTTTGACAAAATTCAACATCCATTCACAATAAAACCACTCGGTAAAGTAGGAACTGAGGGAAATTTCCTCAACTTGGTAAAAGCTATATATTAAAAAATCTACACTTAATTGTGAAAAACTGACCACCTTTTCCTTAAAAGAACAAGGCAAGGGGAAAAAAGGCATAGAGATTAGAAAGGATAAAATAAAACTCTTTGTAGATGATGTTTATCTTCTCCTGCAAGAACTCCAAAGTTACAACTCACTGCTGAGCAATCAGACAGGAGAATGTTCGATCCCACCAAAAAAGATACCCCAGGTCCAAGGGCAAAGGAGAAGCCCCAGCAAGATGGTAGGAAGACCGAAATCATGTTTAGAATCAAACCCCATAATCTCAAGGTGTTTAGAGGGCTGAAACAAAATCTTGTGTGCACTAGGGCCCACAGACCCCACAGGGACTGAGCCAGACCCTCTGTTCAGCAGTGGCCTGCTGCAGGGGCAGAGGCTCTGCGTGCAGCTACCTAGGTCACACAGCCTATGGCATAAGCCCTCTCTCTTGGAAGAGGTCGCCATTACCCCACCACAGAGCCGCTGAGTGGAAGACCCACAAACTGCAGAATAATTATACCAAAGAAATTCTCATACTGTTAAGAAAGTTCTAGGACCCACAACAGCTTTCCCAACCTGGGGATCTGGAAAAGGGACTGAGAACTCCCAGAGAATTTGACTTTGGAAGCCAGTGGGGTGTGATTACAGAACTTACATAGGACTGGAGAAACAGACTCTTGAAGGGCACAAACAAAACCGTGTGCACACCAATCCATGAGAAAGGAGCAGGGACCCCCGAAGAAACTGACCCAGACTTGCCTATGAGTGCCCCAGAGTCTCTGGCAGAGGCGTGGGTCAGCTGTGGCCTGCTGCAGGGTCAGGGGCACTGAGTGGGGTGGTTCCTGCACAGGATCTTTTCAAGGAGGCCACCATCATCTTCATTACCTCCACCATAGTTTGGTCCCAGATCAAACAACAGGGAGGGAACACAGCCCCGCCTTTCAACAGAAAATTGGATTAAAGATTTATGGAGCATGGCTGCACCCATCAGAACAAGACCACAGTTTTGCTGAGTCAGTTTCTCCCATCAGTAAGCTTCTATAAGCACCTTATCCTTCTCCATCAGAGGGCAGACAGAATGAAAACCACAATCACAGAAAACTAATCAAACTAATCCCATGGATCACAGCCTTGTTGAACTCAATGAAACTATTAGTCATGCCAAGTAGAGTCACCCAAAGTGGATGGGTCATGGTGGAGAGTTCTGACAAAACACAGTCCACTGGAGTANTCCTTCTCCATCAGAGGGCAGACAGAATGAAAACCACAATCACAGAAAACTAATCAAACTAATCCCATGGATCACAGCCTTGTTGAACTCAATGAAACTATTAGTCATGCCAAGTAGAGTCACCCAAAGTGGATGGGTCATGGTGGAGAGTTCTGACAAAACACAGTCCACTGGAGTAGGGAATGGCAAACCACTTCAGTATTCTTGCCCTGAGAACCCCATGAACAGTATGAAAAGGCAAAAAGATAGGACACTGAAAGATGAACTCCCCAGGTTGGTAGGTGCCCAATATGCTACTGGAGAAGAGGGGAGAAATAACTCCAGAAAGAATGAAGAGATGAAGCCAAAGTGAAAACAATAACCAGTTTGGGATGTGACTGGTGATGGAAGTGAAGTCCAGTGCTATAAAGAGCGATATTGAAAAGGAACCTGAAATGTTAGGTCCATGAATCAAAGTAAATTAGAAGAGGTCAAACAGGAGATGGCAAAAGTGAACATCGACATTTTAGGAATCAGTGAACTAAAAGGGTCTGATGGGCAAATTTAATTCAGATGACCATTACATCTACTACTCTGGGCAAGAATCCCTTAGAAGAAATAAGTAGCCCTCATAGTTTACAAGAGAGTCCAAAATGCAGTTCAGTTCAGTTACTCAGTCGTGTCTGACTCTTTGCGACCCCATGAACTGCAGCATGCCAGGCCTCCCTGTCCATCACCAACTCCCGGAGTCCACCTAAACCCACATCCATTCAGTCGGTGATGCCATCCAACCATCTCATCCTCTGTCATCCCCTTCCCCTCCTGTGCTCAATCTTTCCCTGCATCAGAGCCTTTTCAAATGAGTCAGCTCTTCTCATCAGGTGGCCAAAGTATTGGAGTTTCGGCTTCAACATCAGTCCCTCCAATGAACACCCAGGACTGATCTCCTTTAGGATGGACTAGCTGGATCTCCTTGCAGTCCAAGGGACTCTTAAGAGTCTTCTCCAACACCACAGTTCAAAAGCATCAATTCTTCGGAGCTCAGCCTTCTTTATAGTCCAACTCTCATATCCATACATGACCACTGGAAAAACCATAGCCTTGACTAGACAGACCTTTGTTGGCAAAGTAATGTCTCCGCTTTTTAAAATTTATTTATTTTAGTTGGAGGCCAATTACTTTACAATATTGCATTGGTTTTGCCATACATTGACATGAATCTGCTACGGTGTACATGTGTTCCCCATCCTGAACCCCCTCCCACCTCCCTCTGCTTTTTAATATGCTGTCTAGGTTGGTCATAACTTTCCTTCCAAGGAGTGTCTTTTAATTTAATGGCTGCAATCACCATCTGCAGTGATTTTGGAGCCCAGAAAAATAAAGTCAGACACTCTGTTCACTATTTCCCATCTATCTGCCATGAAGAATGGGACCAGAGGCCATGATCTTCGTTTTCTGAATGTTGAGCTTTAAACCAACTTTTTCACTCTCTTCTTTCTCTTTCATCAAGAGGCTCTTTAGTTCTTCTTCATTTTATGCCATAAGTGGTATCATTTGCATATCTGAGGTTATTGATAATGCAATTCTTGGGTGCAGTCATAAAAATGACAGAATGATCTCTGTTCATTTCCAAAGTAAGCCATTCGATATCACAGTAATCCAAGTCTATGCCCCAAGCAGTAATACTGAAGAAGCTGAACAGTTCTAAGAAGACCTACAAGACCTTTTAGAACTAACACCCAAAATAGATGTCCTTTTCATCATAGGGGACGGAATGCAAAAGAAGGAAGTCAAGAGAGACCTGGAGTAACAGGCAAATGTGGCCTTGGAGTATAAAATGAAGCAAGGCAAAGACTAACAAAGGTCTGCCAAGAGAACCCACTGGTCACAGCAAACACCCTCTTCCAACAACACAAGAGAACACTCTACACACGGACATCACCAGACGGTCAACACCGAAATCAGATTGATTATATTCTTTGCAGGCAAAGATGGAGAAACTCTATACAGTAAGCAAAACGAAGTCCAGATCTGACTGTGGCTCAGATCATGAACTCCTTATTGCCAAATTCAGACTTAAATTGAAGAAAGTAGGGAAAAACACAAAACTATTCAGGTATGACCTAAAACAAATATCTTACAATTATATAGTAGAAGTGACAAATAGATTCAAGAGATGAGATCTGATAAGAGTGTCTGAAGAACTATGGACAGAGGTTCGTGACACTGTACAGGGGGCAGTGAACAAGACCACCTGCAAGAAAAAGAAATGCAAAAGGGCAAAATGGTTGTCTGAGGAGGCCTTACAAGTAGCTGAGAAAAGAAGCTAAAGGTAAAGGAGAAAAGGAAAGATATTTGAATGCAGAGTTCCAAAGAATAGCAAGGAGAGATAAGAAAGCATTCCTCAGTGATCAGTGCAAAAAATAGAGGAAAACAATAGAATGGGAAAGACTACAGATCTGTTCAAGAAAATCAGAGATACCAAGGGAACATTTCATGGAAAAATGGGCACAATAAAGGACAGAAATGGTTTGGACCCAAGAGAAGCACAAGATATTAAGAAGAGGTGGCAAGAATACACAGACGGACTATACAAAAAAGATCTTCATGATTCAGAGAAACACGATGGTGTGATCACCCACCTAGAGCCAGACTTCCTAAAATGGAAAGTCAGGTGGGCCTTAGGAAGCATCACTATGAACAAAGCTAGTGGAGGTGATGGAATTCCAGTTGAGCTATTTCAAATCCTAAAAGATGATGCTGTTAAAGTGCTACTCTCAATATGCCAGCAACTTTGGAAAATGTAGCATTGGCCACAGGACTGGAAAAGGTCAGTTTTCATTCCAATCCCAAAGAAGGGCAATGCCAAAGAATGTTCAAACCACTGCACGACTGCACTCATTTCACACGCTAGCAAAGTAATGCTCAAAATTCTCCAAGCCAGGCTTCAACAGTATGTGAAACGTGAACTTCCAGATGTACAAGCTAGATTTAGAATGGGCAGAGGAACCAGAGATTATATTGCCAACATCCACTGGATCATAGTAAAATCAACAGAATTCCAGAAAAACATCTACTTCTACTTTATTGATTATGCCAAAGCCTTTGACTATGTAGACCATAACAAACTGTAGAAAATACCAGACCACCTTACCTACCTCCTGAGAAACCTGTATGCAGGTCAAGAAGCAACAGTTAGAACCAGACATGGAACAACAGACTGGTTCTAAATTGGGAAAGGAGTATGTCAAAGCTGTATATTGTCACCCTGCTTATTTAACTTATATGCAGAGTATATCATGAAAAATGCTGGACTGGATGAAGCACAGGGTGGAATCAAGACTGCTGGGAGATATATCAGTAACCTCAGATATGCAGATGACACCACCCTTATGGCCGAAAGTGAAGAGGAACTAAACAGCATCTTCATGAAAGTGAAAGAAGAGAGTGAAAAAGCTGACTTGAAACTCAACATTCAAAAAACAAAGATCATGGTATCTGGTCCCATCACTTCATGGCAAATAGATGGAGAAACAATGGAAACAGTGACAGACTTTATTTTCTTGGGCCAAAAATCAGTGCAGATGGTGACTGCAGCCATGATATTAAAAGACACCTGCTCCTTGGAAGAAAAGCTATGACCAACCTAGACAGCATATTAAAAAGCAGAGACATTACTTTGTCAACAAAGGTCCCTCTAGTCAAAGATATGGTTTTTCCAATAGTCATGTTGGATGTGAGAGTTGGATTATAAAGAAAGCTGAGCACCAAAGAATTGATGCTTTTGAACTATGGTGTTGGAGAAGACTCTTGAGAGTCCCTTGGATCGCAAGGAGATCCAACCAGTCAATCCTAAAGGAAATCAGTCCTGAATATTCACTGGAAGGACTGATGCTGAAGCTGAAACTCCAGTACTATGGCCACCTGATATGAAGAAGTGACTCCTTGGAAAAGACCCTGATGCTAGGCAAGATGCCACAAAGGAGGAGAGGGGGATGCCAGAGGATAAGATGGTTGGATGGCATCACCGACTCAATGGATATGAGTTTGAGCAAGCTATGGGAGTTGGTAATGGACAGAGAAGCCTGGTGTGCTGCAGTTCATGGGGTCACAGAGTTGGACATGACTGAGCAACTGAACAGAACAGAACTAAAATCGACAAGAATGGGCAATTTTAATTCAGACAACCAACATATCTACCGCTGCAGGCAAAAATCACTTAAAGAAATGGAGTAGACCTCATGGTCAAACAAAAGCCCAAAATGCAGTACTTGGGTGCAATCTCATAAAGGAAAGAATGATCTCTGTTTCTTTCCAAGGCATGCCATTCAATATCACCATAATTCAACTCCATGCCTCAATCACTAATACCAAAGAAGCTGAAGTTGACAGTTCTGTAAAGACCTACAAGACCTTCCAGAACTAACACCAAAAAATGATGACCTTTTATACCAGGGGACTGGGGCGGTCCTAAGATGGCAGAGGAATAGGACGGGGAGACCGCTTTCTGCCCCACAAATACATCAAAAGAACCTTTAAACGCTGAGTAAATTCCACAAAACAACTTCTGAATGCTGGCAGAGGACATCAGGCACCCAGAAAAGCAGCCCATTGTCTTTGAAAGGAGATGTTTTATCAACGGTGCTATATAGATGTAGAAGTATTGAGGCTACTGTAAAAATAAGACTGAAAACCAGAAGCAGGAGGCTTAAGTCCAAATTCTGAGAACTCCAGAGAACTCCTGACACCAGGGAACATTAATCGACAGGAGCTCACCAAATGCCTCCATCCCTGCACTGAAACCAAGCACCATCCAAGGGCCAACAAGTTCCAGAGCAAGACATACCACACAAATTCTCCAGCAACACAGGAACACAGAACTGAGCTTCAGTGTACATGCTGCCCAAAGTCACTCCAAACCCACTGACATCTCATAACTCATTACTGGACACTTCATTGCATGCCAGAGAGAAGAAATCCAGCCCCACCCACCAGAACACCGACACAAGCTTCCCTAACCAAGAAACCTTGACAAGCCACCCATACAACCCCACCCAGAGTGAGGAAACTCCACAATAAAGAGAACTCCACAAACTGCCAGAATATAGAAAGGCCACCCCAAACACAGCAATATAAACAAGATGAAGAGACAGAGGAATACTCAGCAGGTAAAGGAACAGGATAAATGCCCACCAAATCAAACAAAAGAGGAAGAGATAGAGAATCTACCTGATAAAGAATTCCAAATAATGATAGTTAAAATGTTCCCAAATCTTGAAATAAAAATGGAATCACAGAAAAATAGCCTGGAGACAGGATTGAGAAGATGCAAGAAAAGTTTAGCAAGGACCTATAAGAAATAAAAAAGAGTCAATATATAATCAATAATGCAATAAATGAGATCAGAAACATTCTGGAGGCAACAAATAGTAGAATAAGGGAGGCAGACGATTAGTGAAGTAGAAGATAGAATGGTAGAAATAAATGAATCAGACAGGAAAAAAGAAAAACGAATTAAAAGAAATGAGGACAATCTCAGAGACCTCCAGGACAATATGAAACACTCCAACACTCGAATCATAGGAGTCCCAGAAGAAGACAAAAAGAAAACCATGAGAAAATACTTAAGGAGGTAATAGTTGAAAACTTCCCTAAAATGGGGAAGGAAATAATCACCTAACTCCAAGAAACCCAGAGAGTGCCAAACAGGATAAACCAAAGGTGAAACACCAGAAGACACATATTNCATAGGAGTCCCAGAAGAAGACAAAAAGAAAACCATGAGAAAATACTTAAGGAGGTAATAGTTGAAAACTTCCCTAAAATGGGGAAGGAAATAATCACCTAACTCCAAGAAACCCAGAGAGTGCCAAACAGGATAAACCAAAGGTGAAACACCAGAAGACACATATTAATCAAATTAACAAAGATCAAATACAAAGAAATATTAAAAGCAGCAAGGAAAAAACAACAAATAACACACAAGGGGATTCCCATAAGGATAACAGCTGATCTTTCAATAGAAACTCTACAGGCCAGAAGAGAATGGCAGGACTACTCAAAGTGATAAACAAAAATAACCTATAGCCCAGATTACTGTACCCAGCAAGGNATAAGCAGGGTGACAGTATACAGCCCTGACATACTCCTTTTCCTATTTGGAACCAGTCTGTTGTTCCACTCCAGTTCTAACTGTTGCTTCCTGACCTGCATATAGGTTTCCCAAGAGGCAGGTCGGGTGGTCTGGTATTCCCATCTCTCTCAGAATTTTCCACAGTTTATCTACTGCACTCGTTTCACATGTTAGCAAGGTAATGTTCAAAATCCTTCAAGCCAAGCTTCAATAATATGTGAACTGAGACTTTCCAGACGTACAAGCTGCATTTAGAAAAGGAACCACAGATCAAATTGCCAACATCTGCTGGATTATAGAAAAAGCAAGGGAATTCCAGAAAAACATCTACTTCTGCTTCATTGACTATGCTAAAGCCTTTGACTATGTAGATCACAACAAACTGTAGAAAATTCTTCAAGAGATGGNGAAAAGGAACCACAGATCAAATTGCCAACATCTGCTGGATTATAGAAAAAGCAAGGGAATTCCAGAAAAACATCTACTTCTGCTTCATTGACTATGCTAAAGCCTTTGACTATGTAGATCACAACAAACTGTAGAAAATTCTTCAAGAGATGGGAATACCAGACCACCTGACCTGCCTCCTAAGAAACCTGTATGCAGGTCAAGAAGCAACAGTTAGAACCAGACATGGAACAACAGACTAGTTCTAAATTGGGAAAGGAGTACACCAAGGCTATATACTGTCACCCTGCTTATTTAACTTATATGCTGAGTACATCATGAGAAATGCTGGACTGGAAGAAACACAAACTGGAAATAAGACTGCTGGGAGAAATATCAATAACCACAGATATACAGATGACACCACCCTTATGACAGATAGTGAAGAGGAACTAAAGACCCTCTTGATGAAGGTGAAAGAGAAGAGTGAAAAAACTGCCCTAAAAGTCAACATTCAAAAAACAAAGATCATGGCATCTGGTCCCATCACTTCATGCAAATAGATGGGGAAAACATGGAAACAGTGATAGACTTTATTTTCTTGGCTCCAAAATCACTGTGGACAGTGACTACAGCCATGAAATGAAAAGACGCTTGTTCCCTGATGGGGGGTTAAAAACAAAACAAAACACGCTTGCTTCTTGAAAGAAAAGCTACAACCAACATAGACAGCGTATTAAAGGGAAGAGACATCACTTTGTCTACAAAGGTCTGTATAGTCAAAGCTATGGTTTTTTCAGTAGTCATGTATGGATCTGAGAGGTAGACCATAAAGAAGGCTGAGCAATGCTTTCAAACTGTGATGCTTGAGAAGACTCTTGAGAGTTCCTTGGAGAGCAAGGAAATCAAACCAGTCCATCCTAAAGGAAATCAGTGCTGAATATTCATTGGAAGGATTGAGGCTGATGCTGAAGCTCCAATAGTTTGGCCACCTGATGCGAAAAGCCAACTCATTGAAAAAAACTCTGATGGTGGGAAAGATTAAAGATAGGAGGAGAATGGGGTGACAGAGGATGAGATGATTGGATGGCATCTTCAACTCAATGGACATGATTTTGAGCAAATTCTGGGAGATAGTGAAGGATAGGGAAGGCTGGCATGCTGCAGTCCATGGGGTCACAAATAGTTGGACACAGCTGAGTGAGTGAACAACAACAATATATATAGAAAATCCTAAGGCATCTACCTAAAACTTACTGGAATTGCTAAGTTACTTCAGTAAGATTGCAGATCAGCTTTTAAAACTGTATGTATGTATGTATATATAGATACAGACACAACAAAATGTGCAAATGTAAAAACTGCCATTCACAACAGACTTTGTTTAAAGGCATTCTCTTACCCTACTATTTATTTATCCAGCTGCATCAGGTCTTAGTTGTGGCACACAGAGTCTTTCACTGCAGTGCGCGGACTCCAGGTGTGGCATGTGGGCACCCCAGTTGTGGCCCAAGGCTCTAGAGAACTCAGTCTTTAGTAGTTGTGGCATACTGGCGAAGTTACCCCACAGTATGTGGGATCTTAGTTCCATGACCAGGGACTGAACCTGCATCCCCTGCATGGCAAAGGGGATTCTTAACCACTGGACCACCAGGGAATTCCACACAATAGATTCTAAAAGACTCTAAAATGTAAAAAAAAAAAAAAGTAGGAATAAATCTTTTAAAATATGTACAAATCATCAATACTAAAAGCTATAAAACACTGCTGAGAGAAACTAAAGATGTAAATAAATGGCAAGATATACCATGTCTATGGAAGATTAATACTCTTAAGATCTCAATGCTTCCTAAATTGGTTGCAGTGTTATCCTGATCATAATCCAACCAGGGTTTTTTGTAGAAATTGACAAGTTGATTCTAAAATGTATATGAAAATGCAAAAGATTCACTTTGGCATACAGCAGAAACTAACACAACATTGTAAAGCAACTATACTCCAATAAAAATTAATTTAAAAAAAGAAAGAAAATACAAAGGGCCAGAATAGTTGAAAATTTTTGAAAAAGAACAAAGTTGAAAGGTTTACACTACCTTGATTTCAAGACTGATAAACTACAGAGCTGAAGATGGTGCAGTACTAGCTTAAGAACAAACATAACAGTAGAGAGTTCCAACAGTGCACCTGATTTACAGGGAAGTACCAAGGCAATTTAACGGAGGAAAGCCTTTTCAATAAATGGTTCTATATCAAATGTATATCAAATGCATAACTGTATGAAAAAGAAGGAGCTCAATCACACCATATTCAATAATTAATCTGAGACTGATCACTGGCCTAAACATAAAAGCTAAGACTCTAAAGCCTCTAGAAGGAAAACAAAAAAGAAAATCTTTGCAACCTTGGGGGTAGGTAGAGAATTATTAAGCAAACACAAAAGCAACAACCATAAAAGAAAAAGTTAAGAAGAAAACTCATTAAAGTTAAAATCTTTATATAAGAAAATGAAAAAGCAAGAAACACACTGGGGGAAAATATTCACTACACAAATATCTAACAAAGGATGTGTGCTCCGACTACCAGTCAGTCTACCTACCTACCTATCAATAGTGCCTAAAAGTCAATAATAAAAAGACAAACTACTCAAAACAAAAATGTGGCAAAACACTTGAAAAGACATTTCAAAAGCAAAATGAACAAATGGTCTACAGCATGTGAAAAGATGTTCAACATCATTAGTCATCAGGAAAAAGATAATTAAAAGCATGTAGCCATACAATTTCACATCCATCAAGATGGCTAAAATAAGACGAATATCAAATATTAGAAAAGACACAAGAGTATTAAATGATACAACCCTTGGAAAAGTATGACATTTAGATACACATCTATCCTATGATCCAGTACTTCTACTCCTAGATACTTACCCAGGAGAAACTAAAATACATGTCCACAAAGAGACTGGTATGAAAATACCAAATGCTAGTGAGTTACGTGGAGCAACAGGAACTCTCACTGCTGGTGGAAATATGGTACAGCCACTTAAGACAGTTTAGCTTGGCAGTTTCTTACAAAATTAAACATATTCTTATCGTAAGATCCAGCAGTTGCCCTCCATGGTATTTACACAAAGGAGTGTAAAACTTTTGTCCACACAAAAGCCTACACACAAGTTATTACAGCAGCTCTATTCATAATTGCCGAAAGTTGGAAGAAACCAAGCTATCCTTCAGAGAGCAGATAAACTTATTACTCAGCATTAAAAAAAAAGAGAAAGCTATCAAACCATAAAAAGACATGGAGAAACCTTAAAAATGCATTTACTAGGTGAAAGAAGCCATTCTGAAAAAGTTATATACTATATGATTCCAACTTATGACATTCTGGAAAAGGCAAAACTATGGAGATGGTAAAAAGATGAGTAGTTGCCAAGGGTTAGATGTGAGGAAGGGATGAACAGGTGGAGCACAAAGTGTTTCTCTGTATGATACTATAATGGTGAACACATGTCGTTATACACCTGTCCAAACCCATAGAATGTACAATACCAAGAGAGAACTGTGATGTAAACTATGGACTTTGGGTGATTTTGATGTGCCAAGGCAGGTTCATTTTGTAACAAACGTACCGCTGACTGGAGATGTTGATAATAAAGCAATGCATACAAGAAGACAGGAAATATACGGGATATCTCTCTGGGAAATTGTACGTTTGCTCAATTTTGTTGTGAATTTAAAACTGTTCTAGAAGATAAAGTTTATTAAAAAAAAAAAAAGGATTGCACATAGTTAGGAAATACTTCCTAGATATGTAATTAAAAGTGCAAGACATAAAAGAAATTGCTGTCTTAGACTTGATCAAAATTGAAAACTTTTCTCTTTAAAAGGTATCATTAAGAAAATAATGGTGGATGAAACTGGAACCTATTATACAGAGTGAAGTAAGCCAGAAAGAAAAACACCAATACAGTATACCAAGGCATATATATGGAATTTAGAAAGATGGTAACGATAACCCTGTATGCGAGACTGCACAAGAGACACAGATGTATAGAACAGTCTTTTGGACTCTGTGGGAGAGGGCAAGGGTGGGAAGATTTAGGAGAATGGCATTGAAACATGTACAATATTATATATTAAATGAATCACTAGTCCAGGTTCGATGCATGATACTGGATGCTTGGGGCTGGTGCACTGGGACGACCCAGAGAGATGGTATGGGGAGGGAGGAGTGAGGGAGGTTCAGGATGGGGAACACGTGTACACCTGTGGCTGATCCATGTTAATGTATGGCAAAACCAATACAATATTGTAAAGTAACTTCCAATTAAAATAAATAAATTTATATTTTAAAAAAGGTATCATTAAGAAAATAAAAAGTTATAGATTTACAGAAAATATCTGCATGTTATATACATATGATAAAACCCTTGCCTCTAGAATTTTTTTAAATTTGCATATTTTTATTCAAAGATATTTGAATATTTCAAAGAATATAAAAAAGTTTTGAAACTCTATATGGTGATGACAACCCAATTAAAAAATGGGCAAAAGATTTAACTAGATATTTCACCAAAGCAGATACATAAATGATAAATAGTAATGGTAAAGAATCTGCCTGCAACACAGGAGACCTGGGTTCAATCCCTGGGTTGAAAATCCCCTGGAGAAGGGAATGGCTACTCACTCCAGTATTCTTGCCTAGAAAATCCCATGGACAGAGAAGCCTAGTGGGCTACAGTCCATGGGGTTGCAAAGAGTTAGACACAACTAAGCAATGAACACTTTCACTTTCTTTAAAAAAAAAAAAAAGCACATGGAAAGGTGCTAATCATCATTAGTCACTGTTGTCGTTCAGACCCTAAGTCGTGTCCGACTCTGCGACCCCATGGACTGCAGCACGCCAGGCTTCCCTGTTCGTTACTATCTCCCAATCCATGTTGGTCCAGTTCATGTCCATTGAGTTGGTGATGCCATCCTACCATCTCAACCTCTGTCGTTCCCTTCTTCTGCCCTCAATCTTTCCCAGCATCAGGGTCTTTTCCAGTGAGTCAGCTCTTCTCATCACATGACCAAAGTACTGGAGCTTCAGCAGAAGTCCTTCTAATGAATATTCAGGGTTGATCTCCTTTAAGATTAACTGGTTTGATCTCCCTGCTATCTAAGAGACTCTCAAGAGTCTTCTCCAGCACCACAATTTGAAAGCATCAGTTCTTTAGCACTTAGCCTTCTTTATGGTCCAACTCTTACATCCAAACATGACTACTGGAAAAACCATAGCTTTGACTATATGGACCTTTGTCAGCAAAGTGCTGTCTCTTCTTTTTATAATATGCTGTCTAGATTTTTCATTAGTCATTCAGTTCAGTCGCTCAGTCGTGTCCAACTCCTTGCGATCCCATGAATCACAGCACGCCAGGCCTCCCTGTCCATCACCAACTCCCAGAGTTCACTCAGATTCACATCCATCAAGTCAGTGATGCCATCCAGCCATCTCATCCTCTGTCGTCCCCTTCTCCTCCTGCCCCCAATCCCTCCCAGCATCAGAGTCTGGAAATGTAAATTTAAACTTTAATAACGGAATTCCTTGCTGGTCCAGTGGTTAGGACTCTGAGCTTCCACTGCAGGGGACATGGGTTCAATCTCTGGTTGGGGAACTAATCCTGCAAGCAAGTTGAGTGGTGCAGCCAAAAAAACATAAATATAAACTGTAATAAGATACCCTCGTATATCCATGAGAATGGCTATGATAAAAAACTAACAATATCGAGTGTTGGCAAGAACATGGAGAAATCAAAACCATCATATATTGTTGGTGTGACTTTAATGTTGTATAGCCACTGCTGGAAAACAGTTTACTTTAAAAGTTAAACATAAACTTACCACAGAATCTAGAAATTACATTCCTAAGAATCTATCCAGGAGAAATAAAAATGTAGAACCCCGTACATCTTACATGAATGTTCATAGAAACATTATTTATAATAGCCAAAAACCAGAAACAATATAAACGTTCATCAAATAAAGAAATAAAATGTGGTACATCCATAAAACTGAATACTATTCAATGATACAAAGGAAGAAGCTACTGATAAGTGAAAGTGAAAGTCACTCAGTCATGTCTGACTCTTTGGAACCCCATGGACTATACAGTCTATGGAATTCTCCAGCCAGAATACTGGAGTGGGTAGCCTTTCCCTTTTCCAGAGGATCTTCCCAACCCAGAGATCGAACTCAGATCTCCCACGCTGCATGCAGATTCTTTACCAGCTGAGCCACAAGGGAAGCCCAAGAATACTGGAGTGGGTAGCCTATCCCTTCTCCAGCAGATCTTCCCCACACAGGAATCGAACCAGGGTCTCCTGCATTGCAGGCTGATTCTTTACTGACTGAGCTAAAATTGATGAACTTCAAAAATATTCTGCTAAGTGAAAGACACAAGACACCAAAAACCTATATATACTAGGATTCTATTTATAGGAAACATCCAGAAAAGGCAAGAGACAGAAAGCAGATCAATGGCTGCCTGGGTTTAGGAGTAGGGACTAAGTTAGTATGAGGGAACTTTGGGAGTGACAGCTGTACAAGTCTATAACAATAAAAGAACTGTACACTTACGATGGCTGAAATCCAGTATGCAAACTGCACCTCAATAAAACTGTTTTTTAAAAAGGAATTGTAAAAGAAAGTTCACAGCAGTTTTCTTCATTTAAACCCCAAACTGAAAACCTAAATGGCTTTCCAAGAATAGATGAATTAATGGTGGTATAATCAAGCAGTGGAATACAAGTTATTGTAACAGCTACTGTAAAGAACATACTGAAACACATAATATGCATGAAGCTCACAAGCGTTATGTTGACAAAAGATGCCACTTTTGTTTTGCTACTGTATACTGTATTTCATTCATAAAGTCTGTTTGCTGTAGACAAACTCGCTGAATCAAGCACACTTATGTCCAGAAGCTATGGTATGTATATGTCTATCTGGAAATCAAATGTGTCAAGTAGTTAATATAAATGAGTGGCTAGTGATTTAATATTCAGTTTAAAAATGTTTTAATTATGTCAAATGATAGACACATATTTAACATATATGTTATTTAATATACTCAAACTCACTGTTTGCATATTTATTCACTGACCTACTCCAAACATATTTATAAAGGGCCAAAAATATATTCCTGGGATCCAAGTTCGAATTTTGCCTCAGTCACAAAAACGATGTTGATATTTCACTTTTTCTTCATGACAGGATCCGAGTGTACCTTTCAGCACAGTTTAACATGAATTTCCTGGTGTGCTCCTGGGAGAAAAAGTGTCAGGTGACCCAACAGTCCCAGATTCATGAAGCAAAAACAAATTTGGTACCAGTCAGGTCCAGCAGGTTCAGGACCAGTAAGTGAGGCTGTCACTCCAGGCCTCCACTAACTAACTTCACGTCCCACTGCTCCACTGGAAGGCAAGTGAAAACATGCAGACACACACCCTGAGGAGCTATTACAACTCAGAACTCCGGCCAGGAGGAAGAAACCATCATAGGTAGTCACCCATCTTTCAGGTAACTCCCGCTCTCTCCCCAAACCTCCAGGAGTCCCACTTAGAACCTGCTCTGTGTGGGGCCTTGATGCGCACGATGACAAACAAGGCATGCCTGCTGCTCCCCAGAGAATGTGTCTACAGACCACACTGTTCAGGGCCTGGGAGTGTATCTGTCAGGGCCTTTCCTATACTCCTGCTGCCTTTTAAACACTGTTTAGAAGGTCTGTGCCTTTTGATCCAGGATCTCCACTCCAGGAATTCATCACAAGGAAATAATCAGAGCTGAAGGGAGTAAGCATAGCCTGAGCAGCTCACTTCGGCATACTTACAATAGCCTACAGAACACTCCCGCCCCAAATGGATTGGAACAATTCAAATGCCTCACAAGAGTTCAGTTCAGTCGCTCAGTCATGTCCAACTCTTTGCGACCCCATGGACTGCAGAACGTCAGGCTTCCCTGTCCTTTATCATCTCCTGGAGTTTGCTCACTCAGATTCATAAAGTCGGTGATGTCATCCAATCATCTCGTTGTCCCCCTTTCCTCCTGTTTCTCACAACAGAGAAGTAGTCATAATCCATTTGACTTAATCCATACTCAAATGAATGATAGTCCTAAAATGGACTATCTTTCAGCCATGAAAGATAAGCTCTTCAGAAAGATTAAAGAACCAGAAAATGCTGACAATACAATGTTAGATGACAGAAGCGAGATAAAAGCGGTATGTATCAAGGTTTCTCACATGGGGAGACACTGGTGACATTCCCCATGCCACTCAGACACTCCGCTGATCCCGGAGCATCAGTGTTACTGAGGGGAGTGAGCTGTTGTGCTCAGACAGCCTTGACGGTAGGGGATGGGAGGATGACAACTAGTGGTGCATACAGAATTATTCCAATATTGGGTGAAGAGGAAAAACACATGAACACACACAGATCAGAGGTAATTAATGCCAGGCCACCTGTGATGGGTAAGGTCATGGCCTTGTAGACCAATACTTCTCAAGCATGAATGTGGATTCTGTGAAAAGCTGGATTATGGTTCACTATGTCTGGCTTCGGAGAAGGCGATGGCACCCTACTCCAGTACTCTTGCCTGGAAAATCCCATGGACGGAGGAGCCTGGCGGGCTGCAGTCCACGGGGTCGCTAAGAGTTGGACACAACTGAGCGACTTCACTTTCACTTTTCACCTTCATGCACTGGAGAAGGAAATGGCAACCCACTCCTGTGTTCTTGCCTGGAGAATCCCAGGAATGGAGGAGCCTGGTAGGAGGCCGTCTACAGGGTCGCACGACTGAAGTGACTTAGCAGCAGCATGTCTGGCTGTGGGGCTGAAGTTCTGTACTTCTAACAAGCTTCCAATGCAGCTGGTCCACAGGCCACACAGGGANTGTGTTCTTGCCTGGAGAATCCCAGGAATGGAGGAGCCTGGTAGGAGGCCGTCTACAGGGTCGCACGACTGAAGTGACTTAGCAGCAGCATGTCTGGCTGTGGGGCTGAAGTTCTGTACTTCTAACAAGCTTCCAATGCAGCTGGTCCACAGGCCACACAGGGACAAGCGAGGCTGCAGACTGCACTTTCTGGAGGGACAGATCCAAGCTAGGCTTGCAGGGACTAGGTGAGCGTATGGGTGTGCGTTTACTTTTTTAGAATCTTCTAGGCTTACTAGGTTTTCCACAATGAAAATTCATTGCTTTCGTAATCAGAAAGAAAACCTTTTACTATTCAAAATCTTTGACTCACACCACTAACAATAAATGCTGGAAAGGGTGTGGAAAAAAGAAAACCTTCCTACACTGTTGGTAAGAATGTAAATTGGTACAGCCATTATGGAAAACAGCATGGAGTGTCCTGAAAAAACTAAAAACAGAGCTACCATATGATCCAGCAATCCCACTCCTGGGCATATATCTGGACAAAACTTGAATTCAAAAAGATACCACTGGCGGCTCGGTGTTAAAGAATCCACCTGCCAATGCAGGAAACACGTTTTTTAATTCCTGATCCAGGAAGATCCTACATGCTGTGCAGCAACTAAGCCTGTGCACCTTGAGCCTGCGCTCTATAGCCCAGGAGTCACAGCTAATGAAGCCCACCCACCCTGTGCTCTGCAACAAGAGAAGCCACCACAGTGAGAAGCCCTCGCACCAGAACTAGAGGATGGCCCCTGCTCGCCACAACTGGAGAAAAGCCCACGCAGCACTGAAGACCCAGCACAGCCAAAAATAAATAATTTAAAAAGATACACATACCCCAGTGTTCACACTGGCACTGTTTAGAACAGCCAAGACGTGAAGCAACCTAAATGTCCAACAACAAATGAATGGATAAAGATGTGGTATACATGTAAACTGGAGTATTACTCAGTCATAAAAAGAATAAAATAATGCCATTTGCAGCAACATGGAGGGATCTAGAGATGATCATATTAAATGAAATAAGTCAGACAAAAACAAATATCATATGGTATCGCTTATATGTGCAAGCTAAAATATGACACAAATGAGCTTACCTAAGAAACAGAAATGGACTCACTGCCAAGGGGGAGGAGAGGAGGGGAGCGATGGATTGAAAGTTTGGAATTAGCAGGTGCAAACTAGTATATACAGGATGTATAAACAAGGTTCTACTCTATAACACAAGGAACTACACCCAATATCCTATAATAAATCATAATGGAAAAGAATAAGAAAAAGAAATTTTATATATATATATATAACTGAATCACTGTGCTATACACCTGAATCTAACATAACATTGCAGATTAACTATGTCAGTAAAATAAAAAACAAAAAAACTTCTGACTTACTAACCATTCTTATAAAAATCCATCCCAGGTAATTCCCTGATGGTCCAGTGGTTAGGACTCTGCATATCCACTGCAAGGGGCCCAGGTTCAATCCCTGGTATGGGAACTAAGATCCCACAAGCAAAAAAAAGAAAGAAATCCAACCCAAATAACAGGAAATGAAACTGAAAGGTAAAAATGCTCTTTCTGCTCACAATGCTGCTGACACCAAATATGTGGGTTTGTCCACACCAAGCAGTTCCGACGCTAACTACCCAGAGCGAGTACAGAGCTCACTCTTGTGGACTGAGGGCTCGGTCTCGTAAGACTGCTTCCCTCTTCAGATGGCAGCTGCGAGTCCCTGCTTCTCACCTGTACCTTGTACCAAGTGCTTGTAAATCAGTGGTTCCCACATGACCCCCTCCTCTGGCTCGAGAATTTGCTTCAGTGGCTCACAGAATTTAGGGAAACATTTTACTTACAATTACTGGTTTACTATAAACGATGCAACTCAGGAACAGCCAAAGGGAAGAGGTGCGCAGGGCAAGGCATGGGGAAGGGGCACAATGCTCCCCTGCCCCTCTGGACACACGATCCTCCCAGCACCTTGATGGGTTCACCAACTCGGAAGTTCTCCAAACCCCTTTGCTTAGGCTTTTTATGGAGATTCCATTACACAGGCATGACCAATTAAATCACTAGCCATGGGTGACTGAATTCAATTCTCCAGCACCTCTTCCCTTCTGGGGGTGGGGAAGTAGGGGCTGAAAATTCCAACCCTGTAATCACATGCTTGGTTCCTCCAACTAGCCCCCAAATCAACACCCAGTCTCAGCAATCAGCTCATTAGCGTAAACTAAAGTATGGTAGAAAGGGGCTTATTAAGAATAACAAAAGATGCTTCTCTCCTCAAGAGCTCATGAGCCACGGAAGTAGAACAACTATATTTACTTCTTATAGCACAGAATCGAAGGTTTACACACATTCAACTTAGAATGATTCACAACCCTAAAAAATGAGCAAACACTTACTTATATTAAGAGAATGGTTGAAAAAGGCTAAAATAGCATGTGGTTATTATAAATGATAATAGTAAAGACATGGAAAGAATGCTGTAATAAATATTAGTCTTGGTGTGACAACTCTTAAAATGCTAACATAAAATGAATGTTTATAAGGTATTACAATTTATTGAATTTATTTTAAAGAATAAAGGCAAGGGGCTTCCTTGGTGATCCAGTGGCTAGGACTCTGCACTCCCAATGAAGGAGGCCCAGGGTTTGATCCCTGATCAGGGAACTAGGTCCCACATGCTGCAACTAAGACCCAGGGCAGTCAAACAAATTTTTAAAGAAACGAAAAACAAAGGCAAAACACAACTGGAATAAAATATGTCAAAATGATGTCTTTGGGTCCTTGATAGTGGGTCATAGAGAATTTTTTTTCCCTTCAACTTTTCAGAATAAAGCTGAATGGAAGAAAGGATACCAGCTGGGGTGGGTGGGGGGAGATGGCAGGGGCTGGGGAGGGAAACCCCCTCCAGAACGTGAGAAGGGAGCAGCTCTGTGGCCGCCAGCTAGGGTGGGGAGGGCTGTGGAGGTGGGGGCTGTTCAGCAGCCCCTGGAACAGCTGGCTGGGGGCGGAGGGGCAGAAAGGCCACAGTTTCGTGAAGGTCTAGACCCGGGCAGGAGAGGCAAGAGCCGCTCCTCCTCCGCGCTGAGCCTGCCGGCACTGCCCGGAATGGGTCTGGGCAGGAGTTGTCGACAGGGAGACCTCTGCCTCCTCTGCTTGCAGGGGACTCTGAAGGGACTGACTACCTTTCTGGACACAAAGGATGTTTTTAGCTGCCTGGGAACACTTCAGTTCTCCATCTCTCCCTTCCTGCCCCCAGGATGTCATCACTCCCTAGGATTCCTTAAGCGCACAAAGAACATGAATTCAGTCACCTTCTCTGATAAAGTAAAACTTTAGCCTAGTCCTCTGCTCCCATCTTTGGGCCCATCTCTGGCCTAAACCTCAGTTCCCTCACGTATGCCTCCTAAGAGCGAAAGGTAACAGAGACAAATGCAAACAAATAACCCCATACCACCGGTCAAAGATCAAATTAGATAGCCCTTTTGAAACTACAAAATGCTCTGTAAATACAGGTTAACAGCATCTCTATTATTTCTCCAGGTTAAAAGTCAACCTGCTGGAGTGCTCCGTCTTTTGATTTCACCACAAAAGGGCAAGTCAGACACAGTACTTCACTGGGCCTGGGTCAAGATTTCATAACATTTCTGTTAGTTCCTCGAAAAACATTCTCAGGAGCGTGCTTCCCCAGCTGACAGACGAGGTACTGGACAGAACTCAGGTGGCCGTGAGCCCAGCCCCGCCTGCTCCTCCTCTGTGAGGGGGAAGCCAGGGGACTCCTCTCCTTTCCAGAATCAGAGCGCATTTAATTCCCAAACAAAAGGGCCAAAGCCCTGGGTCCTGGCCCTGTTCCCACTATCAGTTCCAAGGCTGCTGCTCCACTCCACCAAAGCCCTGTTGACAGCTATCATGGAGAACGTCTCCCAAGGCCACGAGGCAGGCCAGGCTCCCTCTGGAAACAGGGAGGTCAGAGCTGGAACTGTTTCTGCCCTGAGGCCAGCCTTCTAAAATTCCTGGGGAAATCCCCCATACAAAGGCAAAAGCAAAGAAGACAGGGCTGCAACTGCAACAGCAGTCAACCTCAGCCTTGTAGCCCCAGGAGGCGGGCGTGATTAGCGCTAACACTTTACACAGAAGAAGGCTCAAGGGCAGAGTGGTTAAAAAAAAAAAACCAAAACAGGTCACAGTCACACAGGGAGGTGGTGGGAGAGGCAGAAAGACATCAGCGATCTGGCAAGAGTACACACTCGGGGCGCCCCGCCTCGCCTCGCCTCTGTTTGCTCTGGTTGGTCATCAACACCCTTGCCCTGCCTCCTGCCTGAGGCAGGTTTGGCCAGGAAGTGGTAATCACCCTCCTGAGAACACACCCGCACACCTGAATCCCAGAGCTCTCCAGAAAGGATGCCATCCACCCACTGGCCTCTAACCACTGCTTTCAACCACACAAGGCAGCACCCCCTCCTTGTCCCATGTTTCTTCCCACACTGGGGCATGCACACACCTTGACTGACAGCTCTAGCGACAAAGGTCTCAAAACAAGTATCATCTGCCACTTCTTCAAAACCACTCCACAAGGCTCCATCTGCATTTCCTCTTTACAGTCATGTTGCTGCCTCACCCACCACACCCATGGCCACACCCCCACACCTTCCCACAGCCACAAACACGGAGCTCAGGGGAAGGTAACAAAGATGCAAATGAAACTCCAAATGCAGACAGAGGGGAGAATATCTGTCCCTTGACCCCACAGGCCACCCTTGGGCGCCTCAGTTCCTCCTGCCTGCGGAGCTTTCAGACCTGTCACCAGCTGGAGAGGGTGGGCACAGCATGGGGAGCTGAGCACCTTCTGGGACCCCTCAGAGCACCCACAAAGAGCCAGCACACCAGCTCAGAGTCCCTCTGGATGCCAAAGAGGGAGGGCTTCCTCCTGGCCCACCTCCCCAGGGTGCCCAAGACCCGTCTTCCCACCCGTCTTCCCACCCACAAAGCGTCAGTGGTTTGGGATTTTGGAGGTATTTCTTTTTCCCACGTCAGCCTGCCCACAGATGTTCTCCACTGCTCTTGTACTGTAGGGGTAGTAAACTATTCTGTGTAAATGAGTAACACAGACAGGATGTGAGGCAAGTGATGACATCCCTTGTATTTTCTGTCACAGAATTGCTGCAGACTAAACACAACAGTCTTCACTCTCTCCAAAGAATATGCTCTTTCCTTTTTCTTGGGGCAAGAGCCCTCAAGCGGCCTTTGGTTACTCCATGTGGAGTAGATGCACACATCGGAAGACCTCTTACGGTAAGAACAGTGGGGCAAGTGCGATGGTCCCCTGCCTCAAGGATGGGGCCACTGTAAGGAGTGGTGGAGACCAGGGGCAACTGGGGTACACTACCTTTTCCAGAAGGTTGATTTCAGGAGTTTTGGGGGCAGAATACTTGAAATCTCTCAATTGTCAATGTTAGCTCAGCTTCATTTTGTTTTTCCCCAAACTCTACGCTGGACTGATAAAACATTTCAATTGGCACATGCCCCCAGTTTTAACTAGTGTGGCAAAAAAAAAAAAAAAAAAAAACCAGCTTGCCTGAGCCTGGCTGGGAGGGGACTTTAGGGAAGAATGGATATATGTATCGGCGAGGCTGAGTCACTTTGCTGCGCACCTGAAACCATCACAACACTGCTAATGGGCTATGTGCCAATGCAAAATAGAAAGCTAAGAAAAAGATAGCCTGCCTAATCAAGGCTTCGCTGTCTGCTAGCGTGTGGACCAGCACAGGGGCTGGAAAAGATCCAGCCGATCAAAGTTTGAATCCTGGCTCTCAGCTGCCAGACCTCAAGTGAACTACTAAGCTCTCTTGGCTACAATTTCATCTGCAAAATGGGTTGAAATTATCCAATTTAAAGAGCTTTGTGAGAATTAAAAATATATGTGTGAAGACGACTTGAACTCCTAACGAATATTAAATTTCCTTCCCCCATATCGCAAAAGAAGCTACCTGGCAAGCCATCCCTTCTTTAAATCTTCAACGTTCTCACCTGTTAAAAATGAAAATAATCCTCAGCACTGCTGCTCCTCCTCACAGGAAGGATGGGATGAAGTGATGGAGAGGAAAGGAGAGTGCTTACAAATTAGAGGATGATTACTGACTGGATTGCCAACACCCTTTCCTCTCATTTCCAGTCTGATAAAGTAGTATGCAATTTGCTTTTCAGCGTGTTTATGCCCTTTTATAACACTATACAAGGAGAAGATGGTATCACATTTGTGGTAATTCCTTAAAATGACTATTAGCAATTAGCTCTCCAGAACCCAAACCCACCATCCTCTCACCAAGGAGAGCAAAGTTAGGTCACTCCCTGGTCACAGGGAGTGGCAAGTTTCTCTTCTCTCTCCCTGCTCTTGTTTTAGAGAATTGAGGCAGAAAACAAAGCTACTTAACAGCTGCATTGTTCTTTTATTCAAAGAAAACTAAATCACAAGCTAAGGAATTCCACTTAAGGACCATCATGAATTCACTGTGATCTTTTCCAACAGTAAGGGGATTTTTCTTGTCCTCCCGTTTTCTCGTGCACTACAAGGAAACTGGAGGTGCTCTGGCATTTCCTCAACAGAACCGGACTTAAAGCATCTTTACAACTTTCATCCTAGTGAATCTATATGGGCAAGGCCTATGCTGAGGGATTCATCTAACACTTCAAGTTTCAGCTATCACAGATATAATTTACTTGACCTTTTTCTCTTAAAAGGAGGCATTAAAATCAGTTCCACAGAAGCTACTAAGAAATGTGGGTTTATCTTTGAGGACTATGCGTCCTTTTCCTCCCTCTACTAAACTTTAATAGCTCCCTTGTACTCTTCCAAATTACTAATCGGGCATGACAGAATGAGTAGGAATTATAGGAAAAATCCAGAGGGGGTAAAAATAAACAAGTTGGATGAATGTATCGAGATGACTTCCAAGGCCCTCCTCTTGAAAACAAGCTTCTTGGAAAAGAAAGTGCTGAAATTTTAGGAATCAGTTCCTTGCCAAGTATTTACACTTCATGATACCTGAAGCAAACAAAGTGACAAGAAGAAGAAAGGATACACACACAGATAGGATCTCTTTCAGGTAACAGGTAGGTCTCCACTCACTTTGTTTTCATGATGTTGACTTTCTATTGATGTATCCAGTGCTTCCAGAAGTGTACACAAACCCTAAGTGTGTACGGTTTTGTTCACTACTCTGAGCTCTGTTTTTTTTTGTTATTGTTGTTATTGAGCATAACTTGGAAAGGATTTGGGCAGTTCAGAAAAACTGCTAACACATTTTAGACAACCTGTCTGTTTGGAGACAGCTCAACCCCCAAGGCTTGCTAATACCCTTTGTATAAAAAAAAAGGCTGACCCAGCTTCCACCTGCATCAGCTTGATCCTCTCAGTTTCGTCACACTCAGCAAATCGGGTATGCGTCACAGCAAAATAAAGCGGCACCCCCCAGAGGAAGAAAAAGACTTGTTGAGTGGAGAGACAGCCTTTACACCAAGTTAACAGTGAACAACTGTTGGAAGGCTTGGAATCTAGAATCACTAGTGTTATCCTCCAAATCTATCTTCCACAAAAAAAAAAAGCTCCACAGGTGGTGTTACTTTTCAAGGAAAATGCCATAAAAAAGTCAGCAGTACAAGGCAGTCCCTACCCCAATACCCTTCTTCCAGCTTCAACTATTAACAATTCATGTCCAGACTCCATCTTGTTCCCCTTCACTTCTCCATTGGCAGCCCTCCCCCAAACTGGATTATTCTGCAGCAAATCCTGAACCTATATTTCAAATTTAGAATGTATTTCTAACAGCAAGGGTTTTTAAAAAACTGTAATCGGTATACCATTACCTAAAGCAACTAAACAAAGCTAATATCCTTCATACTAACGAGCACAAATCCCCCTATTGGCACAATTAAACTTTTTTTCATCAAATAAGCACCCACCAAGGTTTACACCTCTCACTGCCCTCTTGTCTCTTAAATAGCTTTTAAAGCACAGGTTCCCCTGGCCCAATGATTCTCACAGCTGGCAGGCTGCTCCTCACCTGCAACTCGCAATAATTCAATTCTAGAGATACCACAAGGACAACCCAATCTTAGAGGCTGTCAAGGAAAAAAAAAGCCTATGTTAATTAGTAGTTTTGTCATTGAAGAAGCTTACGAATAATCTGAAAAGCACATGTGAAATGATTTGAACTGAGCCATTAGCAATTCTGAGGTCCAAACACTCACTCTTAAATCCTTTGCAATTCTGGTGTCTGTGGGTTTATCTCTGGGGTTTGCGCAACACTCTTCCTACCCGACAACCCCGCCCTTACCTGAGTCATTTGCACAAGCAAAGCAATGGGGTGAACCCAGCGTGTTTCCTCCCGGCTCGACCTTCCTCCGCGGCCGCCTCCGAAATGCAGGGGGCGGGCCCTGCTGCCACCTCCCGCAGCCACCTGCCCAGGTGAGAAACGGAGCTTCACTGAGACTACAAATTCCGGAGGGTTATTGAGAGAATTTTGAGCCATCCATGACGGTCACGGATGAACCAAACCAGAACACCACGGTCTCTGGGAACAAACAGCCTGAAAAGTCCTCGGGCTTAATCCCAGTGTCCAGGGCTCGCGGGGTACCGTCCCCAACGCCCGGGGGCCAGGAGACTGGATGCCCAACGAAGTCCGCCCCCAACGAACACACGAGCAGGTGCGTCCGCAACGATACGCCCACCTGTGTGCCAGGGAGGAAAGTCACACTATTGCTAAAACATCAACTGTTTCATAATGTTTAATACCCTTCTCCTCGGGGAAGGGGCTGTGGAGCGTCTGGGTGTGAGTATACGACCAACCCGGACCACCGGTTCCATGCCCGCACTCCAGCCCCGGAGCCCCAAACTCGGGACTGACCCCAGGCGCGAAAACTAAGACCACCCCTCAGCCGGACGGGTCAGGCTCGGGCGTCCTCGGCTTTCAGTCTAGGGCCCCCATCCACTCCAAGTACCAGACAACCCCAGCCTCTGAATCCCGGGGAAAGAAATTCCTCTCCCTCCCCGAAGCGCAGAGCGCTGCCGAGGAAGCCGGGAGCGACGCGGTACCGCCGGCGCCCCGAAGTCCCTGGTGGGGAAGCAGCGGCGAGACGCCGGGCGCCGAATCCCGCAACTCACTCTATACGCGGCGACTCCGGGCTCGCGCTCCGCGTCCGAGGCGCTGGCGCCGGACCAGACCTGCGACGAGGTCGCCGTCTGGACACCTGCCGCGCCCGGCCCCAGGTGACCAGGCACAGGTGGGGACGGCGCGCACCGACCGCTGTACCCTGCAATAACCCCGCGGCCGCTCCGCGCGCCGCTACCAGGAAGTGCGGACGCAGCCCTTCGACCGCGCACGCCCCGTCGCGACCCCGGCCGGAGAGCGCCGCCTGCGGGCGGGGCGGCGAGAGGCGTGCGAGGCCAGCCCCCTCGACCCGCGGGAGAGGGGCTGGGGTCGGCGCTGGCACGGGTGACGCCCCAAGGGTGTAGGGTGGAAGATGAGACCCCGTTTTGAGTGCCGGGCCTTCAGATCCCCCTACCCCTGCCCAAGGAGCTCCCATGTCTTCAGCAGGGTGCGCACGCGGCCACTATCAGTTTCCTCCAGACGAGGGTATGCACGGGGAGGGGGGGGGGGGGACAGAACTTCACGTAAACGAACGCCTATGAATTCACATTTTAAAATAAAACTGCAAACTGCATATGTGCAGGTAGTACATTTTTATTGCATCACCCTTTTCTCTGTCAATATCACTAATTTGTTATATTTTTTCAACAAAATATTTGTTGAGTACCCACGACTTGCCAATCCTTTAAATTATATAATATTATAATATATAGGATATTATATGAAATTCCTATCCTTTAAAATACAGGCTAGGAATTCCCTGGCTGTCCAGTGCTTAGGATTCTGTGCTTCCACTAGAAACACAGGTTGGATCTCTGGTGAGAGAAGTTAGTGTCACACATAGCAGAGCCAAAAAGGAAGAAAGAAAGAAAACCACAGTTTTCTCCTCATGCTTTTCCTGAAGAGCCTTGAAGAGCGGAGTGGCCTGGGCCTTTCTTAACCTCCCGGAAAGGCTTTACTGATCTTACCAGGAACTTATGGCCTGCCCAAAGGTGCAATAAGAAGTAAATGTGAGTTCCTGGAGGCTCTGAGCAGCAGCTTGACCTAACCTGGGGAGGTCAGAGACAAATTTCTGGAGAAGGGGAGAGGTGTGCTGAGTCCTGAAGGACTACAGGGTTCATCAGAATTGAAGTTTTTCAGCCAACATTCCACCGTGAGCAAACTCAGAAAAGCTGGCCGGAAAGGGCATGTTCTGATAGAGGAATAGCAAATGAGTCAGGATAGCTTAGAAGAGGATGTGAACTGAGTTGGAGCAGGGGTGTGGGGGGCCAGATCATACTCCTATCAAACCTAACAGCCTCCATCTATGGAGCGTATAGTATAAAACAGTAACTGGACATGCATCACTTCAAACTACATGATATAGGGTTGTTACTCCCCTTTAAAGAAGAGGAAAACAAGGTCTAGGATCCTGAGATGTCTTGACACAGCTGGGAGGAGGTGACCCTCAGGAGCTAGGCTGCATTCCTAATGATACTTTCCAGGTTAATCCAAGAGGCTGAATTATCTTCAAATGTTCTCAGCATCCTCAAGTATCCCCAGATGCCCACTGCTGTCTCCCCATTCCAAAGCCTATGTCAACAACTACCCTCAGATCCCCTCCTGTTGAGATCAGATTCCAGAGCATTTGGCTGTGCACATCAGACTCTTTCCCAAAGGAAACTGGGTTTCAGGGACCAGTGGAGGGACTGGGGCAGAGCCCTTTCTTGTTCCCTAACAGCCATTCTCTCCTTCTTCCATAATAATAGAATTGAAGCTGAGCCCAGAGATGCTTAGGACGAAGGCTACATTTCCCTTCCTCCCTTGTGACAAAATAGAGCAGCAGTGGTGCCCAGGGCTCCTAGAACCCACTCAGCCCAGCAGAACTTCTCCCCCAACACCTGTCAGATATTTTTCACGGGGCAGACACTGCTTACTGCCTCCTCAATACCCATTCCCCCTTTTTTCCTTTCTAAGAGAACTCAGATTTTGTTCCAGAAGGCAACGTGCGGAGCTGAAATGCTCACCTTCTCAGAAGCCCTTGCAGGGCAGCCACATGACTCAATTCCCATCATTGAGGTGGAGAGGGAAGGTATCTAGAGACTCCTGAGAAGGATTTTGCTTTCCTGAAGTGGACACCACCACTTTTCTCCTTTTGTTTTATTCTGGCTGTGAGGTTGCTGTGAGCTTGGAAGGTGAACAACTGTCTTATGACCACAGGACAACACATAAGGGAAAAGGAGGGGCTGCACCTACTGCAGACTGCCAAGTGCCAGACTTATTTCGTTAGAAAAATAATCCCTTTACTTTTTTAAAGCACTCTTGGTTTGTTGAAAGCAATTGAATGCATATACTAATTGAATGGATATACTATTCTTTTCAAAGAAAAGCCTCAGAAATCAGTCTAGCCAACCCTACCTAAAACAGTGTGATAGGAGAAAGAGGGTGGGATTTGGCATGAGACAAATCTATGAATTTCAGCTCTTCCATTTAGTTAGCTAATGACTTTTGGCAATTTTGGTAAAATTAGATTACTTACTGTAAAATTAAAAATTTTCATAAAAATAGAAAGCACAGTGCTTCCTGGCATATGGTGAATGATTAATAAATGATCAGTTTAGAGCTGCCACCAAGTGGATGCCCGGCCAATATGTAGATTCAGAATCACATATCTACTTACTATTTCACTCCTTAGACAAATCTTTTGTCTATTCAGATCTTCAGTTCAGTTCAGTTCAGTCACTCAGTCATGTCCGACTCTTTGCTGCTGCTGCTAAGTCGCTTCAGACGTGTCTGACTCTGTACGACCCCATGGAGGGCAGCCCATCAGGCTCTGCTGTCTCTGGGATTCTCCAGGCAAGAACATTGGAGTGGGTTGGCATTTCCTTCTCCACTGCATGAAAGTGGAAAGTGAAAGTGAAGTCGCTCAGTCGTGTCCAACTCTTTTCTACCCCATGAATCACAGCACGCCAGGCCTCCCTGTCCAATACCAACTCTCAGAGTTCACTCAGACTCACGTCCATCGAGTCAGTGATACCATCCAGCCATCTCATCCTCGGTCATCCCCTTCTCCTCCTGCCCCCAATCCCTCCCAGCATCAAGGTCTTTTCCAATGAGTCAACTCTTTGCATGAGGTGGCCAAAGTACTGGAGTTTCAGCTTCAGCATCAGTCCTTCCAATGAACACCCAGGGCTGATCTCCTTTAGGATGGACTGGTTGGATCTCCTTGCAGTCCAAGGGACTCTCAAGAGTCTTCTCCAACACCTCAGTTCAAAAGCATCAATTCTTTGGCGCTCAGCTTTCTTCACAGTCCAACTCTCACATCCATACATGACCACTGGAAAAACCAGAGCCTTGACTAGATGGACCTTTGCTGGCAAAGTAATGTCTCTGCTTTTCCATATACTATCTAAGTTGGTCATAACTTTCCTTCCAAGGAGTAAGCATCTTTTAATTTCATGGCTGCAGTCACCATCTGCAGTGATTCAAATCTTAGATGCTTGTAATAGCAAAGTCAATCTTAAAGTTTCAGTAAAAACCAGCACTTGCCTAGCGTCTTGCTTCCTCATTTCCTAGAAAATATGCACTCTACCAAAATTTTTTAAAAGGGAAAGAATAGAAGCATAGACTTTGTAGTGGCCAACCATGAATTACTGGTATAATTTAGCAAGTACACCTGTATATTTCTGTTTAGCTCTCTTTTTTAAAATAAGAACCTCTAATTTCAATGCTTCTAGGTTTGTATTTTTAATTACCAAACAAGATGTTTTAAGAGTCCAGAAACATGCTTTTGTTGAAACTGCAACATATGCTGAAATTGAATAATATTAAAAATTAGTATTCTTCACTTTGGCTTTTAATTTTCAAAATAATACATTCTTTCCACCACTACAGAAGTTTTTAAGTAAAAAAAAAAAAAGATATACCATACTTTATTTAACCTGTCTTCTATTAATGGACATTTAGGTTATCTCTAGTTTATCTCACTTACAAACAACATTGCCTTGAGCATCTTTGTCCCTACACTTTTACCCATTTGTGTAATCTGACCACATCACCCCACTTTACTGCTTCCTTTCCAGGTGCAAGCCAGCATCCATCTCTTGATTGGATTATTGGAATAGCCTCCTGAATGGCCCCCTGTTTTTGTCCTTGCCCTCCTTGTCCTCCAGCAACGCAGCATTTGGAACAGTCTTCTTTTTTTTGGCTGTGCTGCACAGTTTTCAGGATCTTTCCCCCATCAAGTATGAAACCCTGGCTCTCAGCAGTGAAAGCAATCTTAACCACCGGACCACCAAGGAATTACCTGGAATAGTTATTTTAGAATGTAGGTCAGATATTGTCCCTCTCTGGTGAAAACTTTCCAGTGGCTTCCCTCTCATTCAAAGTCCTTACAATAGTCTGTAGAGCTACATGGGGGGCCCCATTGCCATTACCTCTCTGTACCATCTCCTTCCATACTCCCCTCTCTGCTCCAGCCAGTGCACAAGGTTCTCTGCTGGTTTCTTTGAATATGCCAGGTAGACTTCTGCCTCAGGGTCTTTACCCTTGCTATCTCTTTTTGGAACTCTCTTCTCCAAATAACACATAACTTAATCCTTCACTTTTTTCAGGTCTTGACCTAGTTTGATTTTAATGGTTAACACATGGGGAGGTTAACATGGGCCAGGCATCTGGTTCTAAGCGTTTCGCATGTATTACTTCATTTAATCATTACAACCGGAGAAGGCAATGGCACCCCACTCCAGTACTCTTGCCTGGAAAATCCCATGGACGGAGGAACCTGGTAGGCTGCAGTCCATGGGGTCGCTAAGAGTCGAACACGACTGAGCCACTTCACTTTCACTTCTCACTTTCATGCATTGGAGAAGGAAATGGCAACCCACTCCAGTGTTCTTGCCTGGAGAATCCCAGGGACGGGGGAGCCTGGTGGGCTGCCGTCTCTGGGGTCACACAGAGTCGGACACGACTGAAACAACTTAGCAAATCTTATGATCTCCATTATATAGATGAGGAACCTGAGGCACAGAGAGATGGGAGAATTTGCCCAAGACACATAGGTTGCAAAGAAAAGAACTGGGATTTGACTATTCAGAGTCACTACAGTCTGTCATACTAGTGGTAAATGGAGACCGTCTCAGGAACTGCTAACATCCTTTCTACCCAATAACCTTGGTCAAGATCTGAAGAGCCACATTTCTTCATAGCCTGGGTTTTGAAGGTTGTAGTTATTTTCTTCCTTGTATAGATGGACTTGTCTAAGCTTTTTATCATTGTTGTTTTCTCTCATTCATTTCAGTAGATTTCCTGGAGAAGCCCAGCATGTACGTACACACTGTACTTCAACTTTACCAGAAATGTTTAGTAGCATTATTTTCAAGAAAACCACAAAGTAGCTATTGACTCCCTTACCCTGTTCAGTTGCTAAGTCATGTCTGACCCTTTACCACCCCATGGACTGCAGGACAGAAGGCTTCCCATCCTCCACTGTCTCCCAGAATTTGCAAGTTGATGGCAATATAAGTGAAACAGATTAGCTGTGAGCTCATTACTGTTGAAGCAGGATGATGGATACAGGCGGGTTACTCCATCTACTGTGGTATATGACTGAAATTAATTTACCCTAAGAATTTTTCCTTTTAAAATATAATAAATTTTCTTCCGGTCAGAACCCACCTA
This sequence comes from Neotragus moschatus, assembly GCA_006410615.1. Classification (NCBI taxonomy): domain Eukaryota; kingdom Metazoa; phylum Chordata; class Mammalia; order Artiodactyla; family Bovidae; genus Neotragus; species Neotragus moschatus. The sequence goes on from SJYA01000228.1 coordinate 769,214, forward strand.
TAGGAGGTAAGCAGACAAGATACAGTGTACAATGAAGGAAACTGCAGAACTCTCATTTTGGCTGAGAAGATAGCCTAAGGTCATGACAGGCAGTAGCTTCAGCACTTGAAAGTTTCCTGTTATATTTTTTATAGGAAAGCTTTGGTACAAAGTCCACAGTGGCTAGACCTTATCAGTAACAGGTTTTACAACAGCTGCTGTTTTCCCGTGAGAGTGTGCACACATCGCTTCTGAAACCAGGACACCAAATATAAAGCACTGATGAACTGGAAAGTGTTTTTATTGTATTGATAGTTTTCCTGCAGCAACATTCAGCCCCAGAATAGTGCAGGGGTGCTCCCTCTGAAGCTAGACTTTGCAGTTTCAAATCCTGGCAGACTGAGAGTTATCTAAGTTTTTAATGCCTTGGTAGTTTTTAAGATACATCTGTAAATTGGGGATAGTAAGGCATATGTCAAAAGGTGTTGTAAGGATTAAATGAAATAATGTGAAATAATGAAATTTCATTAAATGAAATTAATGAAATATGCTATGTACCATACCTGCCCAAAGTAAGGACCCAGTAAATGGTAGTTGTTGTTTTTAAAGCAAATTCCTGTTTTCCTTAGTTGTTTAATACTTTACAGATTGTCTAAGTAAATATTCTAGTTCCTATATATGAAACATGAGAAATTAACAATTTTTGTTTAGTTAAATGATTGTCTTTCCCACTAGACTCAGCTCTCTGTGAGTGGCTGGTGGTAGTTTAGTCGCTCAGTCACGTCTGATTCTTTGTGACTCATGGACTGTAGCCCATCAGTCTCCTCTGTCCATGGAATTCTCCAAGCAAGAATATTAGAGTGGGTTGCCATTTCCTCCTCCAGGGGATCTTCCTGATCCAGGGATCGAACCTGTGTCTCCTGCATCACAGGTGGATTCTTTACGCACTGAGCTATGGGAAAGCCTCTGAAGATCCAGGTATTATTCACTTTAAATCCTCAGGGTCTAGCATAATGCAGCTCATAATTTCTAAAAGAAATTACATTGAATATAACAAAATACACTTACAACTGAAGGTCTGAGCATTGGTTATAAAACGTTTAGGACACTGTTCTATAAGCAGTTTGTAGTATGATGTTCATGTGGCTTTTGTCTTTACCTTTCTTGGGGACCTCATTCAACAAATATTTATCAAGTGCTTCCTGAAAGGAAGGGACTGTATGCTGGCGGCTTCATCATGGAAAAAGGCAGACATAACTCTTATGCCCTGGAGAAGGCAATAGCACCCCACTCCAGTACTCTTGCCTGGAAAATCCCATGGACAGGGGAGCCTGGTAGGCTGCAGTCCATGGGGTCGCGAAGAATCGGACACGACTGAGCGACTTCACTCTCACTTTTGACTTTTCCTACATTGGAGAAGAAAATGGCAACCCACTCCAGTGTTCTTGCCTGGAGAATCCCAGGGCTGGGGGAGCCTCCTGGGCTTCCGTCTATGGGGTCACACAGAGTTGGACATGACTAAAGCGACTTAGCAGCAGCAGCAGCAGCAACTCTTATGCCCAGAGTTTATTTTTAACAGGGAAAACACCTTTGCATGACTACTTATGTATAATTGAAGGAGAAGCACAGGGCACTGAGACGGCAGATAAGGCGGCACTGAGCCTTTGTCTGAGGGCCTCTTAGAAAAGTGATGTGCAGGGTGATCACAGAGCAGGAGTAGCTGAAGCTGAGCAAAGTGGGTCAAGGAGGATAAAGGATAGGCTTTCTGGTCACTGACTCTAGCCCAGTCTGAAGGTCTTAGGATCATAAAAAGACAACATAAAATGTTGCAGGAACCAAGAGAAGACTGGTTTGACTGAATCTGGGGAGGGCAAATAGCAAATTGTGGTCTGTGGTTGGAAGAGTCAGTAGGGATCGGATCATGGCAAGCCATTAAAAGATTTAGAATTTCATTCTGAATGCATGAAAAGATTCCCCCCTAGAAGCTATGCTTTCTTCAATTCCCTTCAAATAACCTAAGAACACTGGAGAAAGTAGGTGGGGTATATATGAAACAAAATTCGGCATTTGTTGATTATTGTTGAAGCGCTGTGATGAGTCCATGGAAGTTTATTATACTCTATTTTTTGAATATTTAAATTTTTCTGTAATAAAGAAATCCCTCCAGTTACAATGCAGAGAAAGGATTAAGGGACTTCCCTGATGGTCCAGTGGCTAAGACTCTGAGCTCCCAATGCAGGGAGCTTGGGTTCGATCCCTGGTCAGGGAACTAGATCCCACATGCCACAGCTAAAGAGCTCATGTGCCTCCACAAAGACGGAAGATTGTGCATGCCACAACTAAGACCCTACACAGCCTTAAATATATATGAAAAAGATTGAGAATAGTTGTGAGGAGACATGACTTTGCTACACTCCAGGTGAAAAAGAAGACAGTCTTGAACTAAGGTGGGAGCAGTAGGATTTGAGGGAACTGAATAGCTTCTAGTGATAACTGAGAACTCGAATAGCTGGAAGTTGATGACTGACTAGACGTAAGGGAGAGAAAGTGTGAGGTATCATGAATGGGTCTGTGTTTACTGGTTTAAGCAGTTAGGTGGAGCAGCTCTCCTGAGGATGAGTGGCCTGCGAAGAGAAGATTCTGGTACAGCCTTAATATTTCTTCCCATTAACTTCATCTACCTTCTCAAGGTTTAGAGTAATTCAACAAACGTTTACTACATTCTATGTGTTAGGCACATAGAATATTGGGAGATGTGGAGTGGGCTAAAGAGGAATCTGCAGTTACAGATACAATAAGCCTCCATTAACTGAGTATCTGTGATGAGAGAGGTGTTATCCATAATCNTCGAACACGACTGAGCCACTTCACTTTCACTTCTCACTTTCATGCATTGGAGAAGGAAATGGCAACCCACTCCAGTGTTCTTGCCTGGAGAATCCCAGGGACGGGGGAGCCTGGTGGGCTGCCGTCTCTGGGGTCACACAGAGTCGGACACGACTGAAACAACTTAGCAAATCTTATGATCTCCATTATATAGATGAGGAACCTGAGGCACAGAGAGATGGGAGAATTTGCCCAAGACACATAGGTTGCAAAGAAAAGAACTGGGATTTGACTATTCAGAGTCACTACAGTCTGTCATACTAGTGGTAAATGGAGACCGTCTCAGGAACTGCTAACATCCTTTCTACCCAATAACCTTGGTCAAGATCTGAAGAGCCACATTTCTTCATAGCCTGGGTTTTGAAGGTTGTAGTTATTTTCTTCCTTGTATAGATGGACTTGTCTAAGCTTTTTATCATTGTTGTTTTCTCTCATTCATTTCAGTAGATTTCCTGGAGAAGCCCAGCATGTACGTACACACTGTACTTCAACTTTACCAGAAATGTTTAGTAGCATTATTTTCAAGAAAACCACAAAGTAGCTATTGACTCCCTTACCCTGTTCAGTTGCTAAGTCATGTCTGACCCTTTACCACCCCATGGACTGCAGGACAGAAGGCTTCCCATCCTCCACTGTCTCCCAGAATTTGCAAGTTGATGGCAATATAAGTGAAACAGATTAGCTGTGAGCTCATTACTGTTGAAGCAGGATGATGGATACAGGCGGGTTACTCCATCTACTGTGGTATATGACTGAAATTAATTTACCCTAAGAATTTTTCCTTTTAAAATATAATAAATTTTCTTCCGGTCAGAACCCACCTATAGGAGGTAAGCAGACAAGATACAGTGTACAATGAAGGAAACTGCAGAACTCTCATTTTGGCTGAGAAGATAGCCTAAGGTCATGACAGGCAGTAGCTTCAGCACTTGAAAGTTTCCTGTTATATTTTTTATAGGAAAGCTTTGGTACAAAGTCCACAGTGGCTAGACCTTATCAGTAACAGGTTTTACAACAGCTGCTGTTTTCCCGTGAGAGTGTGCACACATCGCTTCTGAAACCAGGACACCAAATATAAAGCACTGATGAACTGGAAAGTGTTTTTATTGTATTGATAGTTTTCCTGCAGCAACATTCAGCCCCAGAATAGTGCAGGGGTGCTCCCTCTGAAGCTAGACTTTGCAGTTTCAAATCCTGGCAGACTGAGAGTTATCTAAGTTTTTAATGCCTTGGTAGTTTTTAAGATACATCTGTAAATTGGGGATAGTAAGGCATATGTCAAAAGGTGTTGTAAGGATTAAATGAAATAATGTGAAATAATGAAATTTCATTAAATGAAATTAATGAAATATGCTATGTACCATACCTGCCCAAAGTAAGGACCCAGTAAATGGTAGTTGTTGTTTTTAAAGCAAATTCCTGTTTTCCTTAGTTGTTTAATACTTTACAGATTGTCTAAGTAAATATTCTAGTTCCTATATATGAAACATGAGAAATTAACAATTTTTGTTTAGTTAAATGATTGTCTTTCCCACTAGACTCAGCTCTCTGTGAGTGGCTGGTGGTAGTTTAGTCGCTCAGTCACGTCTGATTCTTTGTGACTCATGGACTGTAGCCCATCAGTCTCCTCTGTCCATGGAATTCTCCAAGCAAGAATATTAGAGTGGGTTGCCATTTCCTCCTCCAGGGGATCTTCCTGATCCAGGGATCGAACCTGTGTCTCCTGCATCACAGGTGGATTCTTTACGCACTGAGCTATGGGAAAGCCTCTGAAGATCCAGGTATTATTCACTTTAAATCCTCAGGGTCTAGCATAATGCAGCTCATAATTTCTAAAAGAAATTACATTGAATATAACAAAATACACTTACAACTGAAGGTCTGAGCATTGGTTATAAAACGTTTAGGACACTGTTCTATAAGCAGTTTGTAGTATGATGTTCATGTGGCTTTTGTCTTTACCTTTCTTGGGGACCTCATTCAACAAATATTTATCAAGTGCTTCCTGAAAGGAAGGGACTGTATGCTGGCGGCTTCATCATGGAAAAAGGCAGACATAACTCTTATGCCCTGGAGAAGGCAATAGCACCCCACTCCAGTACTCTTGCCTGGAAAATCCCATGGACAGGGGAGCCTGGTAGGCTGCAGTCCATGGGGTCGCGAAGAATCGGACACGACTGAGCGACTTCACTCTCACTTTTGACTTTTCCTACATTGGAGAAGAAAATGGCAACCCACTCCAGTGTTCTTGCCTGGAGAATCCCAGGGCTGGGGGAGCCTCCTGGGCTTCCGTCTATGGGGTCACACAGAGTTGGACATGACTAAAGCGACTTAGCAGCAGCAGCAGCAGCAACTCTTATGCCCAGAGTTTATTTTTAACAGGGAAAACACCTTTGCATGACTACTTATGTATAATTGAAGGAGAAGCACAGGGCACTGAGACGGCAGATAAGGCGGCACTGAGCCTTTGTCTGAGGGCCTCTTAGAAAAGTGATGTGCAGGGTGATCACAGAGCAGGAGTAGCTGAAGCTGAGCAAAGTGGGTCAAGGAGGATAAAGGATAGGCTTTCTGGTCACTGACTCTAGCCCAGTCTGAAGGTCTTAGGATCATAAAAAGACAACATAAAATGTTGCAGGAACCAAGAGAAGACTGGTTTGACTGAATCTGGGGAGGGCAAATAGCAAATTGTGGTCTGTGGTTGGAGGAGTCAGTAGGGATCGGATCATGGCAAGCCATTAAAAGATTTAGAATTTCATTCTGAATGCATGAAAAGATTCCCCCCTAGAAGCTATGCTTTCTTCAATTCCCTTCAAATAACCTAAGAACACTGGAGAAAGTAGGTGGGGTATATATGAAACAAAATTCGGCATTTGTTGATTATTGTTGAAGCGCTGTGATGAGTCCATGGAAGTTTATTATACTCTATTTTTTGAATATTTAAATTTTTCTGTAATAAAGAAATCCCTCCAGTTACAATGCAGAGAAAGGATTAAGGGACTTCCCTGATGGTCCAGTGGCTAAGACTCTGAGCTCCCAATGCAGGGAGCTTGGGTTCGATCCCTGGTCAGGGAACTAGATCCCACATGCCACAGCTAAAGAGCTCATGTGCCTCCACAAAGACGGAAGATTGTGCATGCCACAACTAAGACCCTACACAGCCTTAAATATATATGAAAAAGATTGAGAATAGTTGTGAGGAGACATGACTTTGCTACACTCCAGGTGAAAAAGAAGACAGTCTTGAACTAAGGTGGGAGCAGTAGGATTTGAGGGAACTGAATAGCTTCTAGTGATAACTGAGAACTCGAATAGCTGGAAGTTGATGACTGACTAGACGTAAGGGAGAGAAAGTGTGAGGTATCATGAATGGGTCTGTGTTTACTGGTTTAAGCAGTTAGGTGGAGCAGCTCTCCTGAGGATGAGTGGCCTGCGAAGAGAAGATTCTGGTACAGCCTTAATATTTCTTCCCATTAACTTCATCTACCTTCTCAAGGTTTAGAGTAATTCAACAAACGTTTACTACATTCTATGTGTTAGGCACATAGAATATTGGGAGATGTGGAGTGGGCTAAAGAGGAATCTGCAGTTACAGATACAATAAGCCTCCATTAACTGAGTATCTGTGATGAGAGAGGTGTTATCCATAATCCTCACAGCATCCATTCTGAGTGGAGGTTATCAGGCCCATTTTATAGATGAGGAAACTGAGGTCCCAGGAGCTTGTATAACTTGCCCAAAGTCACAGCAGGTGTGAGATGGAGATCAAGTCAACTTTTTTGGCTCCAGAGCCTGTGGACTTTCCAGTATATGATACTGCCTCACAGAAGTGCTGAAAGGCAGGTGGAAATGTTCCAAAGACAGGTCTATCAAAATCACAGTTGTTTTTCTCAGACTTGTACAGTTTCATGATTCGGAGGGATTACAATGCTAATACGTTGCCTGGAAATTAATGTATAAAAAATTCTGAGACAGGTCAAGCCAGTTCATCAAGTCCATCATGAAGAACTGCAATTATCTCTTAATCAAGTTAAACTGTCTTTTCCCAGATGATATCTTTTGCCCTTTGAATCCAACTACTGGAATAATGTTCCAGAGTTTTGTGTGTTTCTTCCCTGGGGAACAGGCTTGTTAACTGTTACAAGTAGCAGGTGAGATGTCTAGTACTTTCTCTTCCCTTCTGTGACTTCAGACGCTGTACAAAATGACTGTTTGTCAAATATTCATTCGCCTGTGTTTATTTATTTTTTAAGTCTAGGCAATTATTTAGGCAGTAAAATATATCTAAAAGTTGTTTGTTTCAATGACACAAGGTAAATTGTGGGCCTTTTCTCCTCTTAACTTTTCTTATTATGGAAAATTTTAAACATAAAAAAATAGAAGAGTATCATGAACCCCCATGTTCCCATCACCCACCTTCAACAATGATTAACTCAGGGCCACACTTGTTTCATCCCTACCCACCCACTTCCTCCTACATGTTTGTTCAGAAGCAAACCCCCAACCTGGTATCATTTCATCTATAAATATTTCAGTATGTATCTTTAAGAGATAAGAACTCTTTGGGGGCCAAGTGTTTCATCAAGTATTTCCTGAGACTGGTTTGTGGGAACCTTTGCCAAGAAAGGGCTTAGATGTTTTCCAGAAAGCTGCAATGCGAGAGGTGGGGCGTGAGGTCAGAGAAGAACGTTTGAGAGGGAGCGGCGCCCACTCAGGAAGAGGCAGGGCTTCAGATTTCGCCCACCCCACCACTCCGTCGTTAGCTCTCTTTATGTTTGGTGAATTTATTGGTGTTTCTTCCTGAATCTTAGACCCTGTTTTAATGACTCCCATGGCAGAAACTCAGCAGAGGTGGCAAGTTCTTTGGAAGTGTGACTGCCTTTTGAAGTATCTGTCTCATCTGCAGTGTCCTCTCACACCGGCCAGGTCACTTTAATTAGACCAGCGACAAGTCTACCCAGGAAGGCTGACTGTAAGCTCCCTGAGGGTACAGTGTGGATACCTAGCTCACTCCACACAACACCTGGAATAACCTTTAGCATACCGTGAGTGCACAGGTGATTGTCCAACAAGGGAAGAGGGAAGGAAGGCCTGAACAACTAACTGAAAGAATGCCTTTAGCTCTAGAAATAGCTAAAGGTGACAATAAACCAAGCAGCAAAAGAAAAAAAAAAAAATCTCTGGTGAGTGTGGTGGGCAGGATCGTGGCCCCCTCAAAGGTGTCCACATTCTAATCCCCAGAATCTGGGAATATGTGGCCTCATTCGACAAGAGGGACTGAGTGGATGTGAAGAAGTTAAGAATCTCAAGGTGGGGAGTTTATCTTGGATTTTCTAATGGCCCAAAGTAAACACCAGGGTCCTTAAAATACAGGAAGGAGGCAAGAGAGTCAGAGATGTGACGAGAGCAGAAGTCAGAGTGAAGCGAGCGCTGACACTGAATATGGAAGAGACAGACAGCCTCTAGAAGCTGGAAAAGGCCAAGGAACAGCTGCTGCCTCAGAACCTCCAGAAAATATCCCTGTAGACCCCTCTATTTCAGCCCCGGAGGCCCATGTCAGACCTCCAACCTCCGGAACTGCATGTTCCGAAAACAATCCTGTTGTCTCTGCATTAAAAATTCATTCTGCGTCTGTTCGCTTCCCCATCCCCACACTGTCCCCTAAAGACACACCACTCTCTCCTCTTTCACAGCCTCCTGACTTTAGTCCACTCTCCACAGAGCAGCTTGGTTGAGGGGGTTGCTTTCCACCAGCACACAGACTCCCTTGCACCTGGCACGCACAGCCTTTCACCGGCCTCTCCCCGCTTAACCATACCACGCTCCCCCTCACGATGTCTCATTCTGAGCAGGCAGAGTTCCTTCCTGCCTGAGGGCCTTGGCAGTGCTGGTCCCCTGGCTGGAGCCATTTCCCAGGATCTTTGCACCACCGCAGCTGTCTATTTAAATGTCATTTCCTCCAAGGGACCTTCCGTAAGTCTGATCTATAGTATTGGGCTCACCCCGCTCTTGCTCTCTGTGCAATCTTGATTTCTTCAAAAACACATACTCTCTAAAATTTTATTGTTTGTACTTTTGCTTCTTGTCTATTTCAGCTCACTGAAAAGTAGGCTTCTAAGGGTCTGGAGGCCTTGTCTGTCTTGAACTTGCTGTATCCACGGTTCTTGGAATTGCCTGCTTCATTTGTATTTACTGAACAATAGATAGATGGATGTGCTTCCCAGGTGATAAAGAATCCACCTGCCAATGCAGGAGACACAAGAAATGCAAGTTCAGTCCCTGGGTAGGGAAGATCCCTTGGAGGAGAGCACAGCAAGTCACTCTAGTATTCTTGTCTGGAGAATCCCATGGACAGAGGAGCCTGCTGGGCTACAGTCCATAGACTCTCAAAGAGTCAGGCACGATGGAAGTGACTTAGCATGCATGTGCACATGCACAGATGGATGGATATATTGCTAGTAGGGCCAAAGCTGGACCAGAGATTAAGATCCTCATATGAGTGACTGGGTTGAGGGAACCTGATGGGCAAGGAATTCATGCACGTGATAGCTGGGCAGACCCTGGTGTCAGAGTGTTGGACAGGTCTCTGCCAGCACTGCTCACCTCATCTTCCAGTCCAATCTACCAGGAGCATGGTGTCACCTTCCTGTAAAAAGAAGGAGATGGCTCGTGAAATACAGCCTGTTGGTGACAAATGGTGGAACTGGAGAACAGGAGGCTCCAAGGGGTGAGAAGTGACAGGTGGAACCCGGCAGAAGGGTGGCCGGGACAAGACAGCATGACATCAGGAGGGTGATGACAGGGGCAGCAGCCCTAGCAGGGAGGGGGCATAGCAAGGAAGGGATGAGCACAGAGCACAGGTGGTCCCTGAGTGCAAGTGAGGGGCAGGGTGCATGAAGGGGTCACAGCAGGACCACCATGGCCGCTGGGGGGCATTTGTGGGTGACTTTAGGGAGCCCTTGAACAAAAAGGAGGGATTTGGAGTTGGGCTCCAAGTAGTTTTGGTGACTTAGTCTGCACCAGGCCACTTTGTTCCTCCCTATTCACAGCACTGTTGTGATTTTTGCTCTGGAATGAGAAATGGGGTAGAAGAAAGAAAGAAAAACAAGTGAAGTCACTCAGTCGTGTCTGACTCTTTGCGACCCCATGGACTGTAGCCTACCAGGCTCCTCTGTCCATGGGATTTTCCAGGCAAGGGTACTGGGGTGGGTTGCCATTCCTTCTCCAGGGGATCTTCCCAACTAGGGATTGAACCCAGATCTCCTGCATTCCAGGCAGACGCTTTTCCATCTGAGCCACCAGGGAAGCCACGGGATAGAAGAGGGGAGTCCAAAAGCCAAGCATGAAGGTTTTTGTAGTGGGGCTACTTGTCACATCAGAAGTCTAGGCTGACCCATGGTGGATTCATGTCAATGTATGGCAAAACCAATACAGTATTGTAAAGTAAAAAAAAAAAAAAAAAAGAGCACACCAAAAAAATTAAAAAATTAAAAAAAAAAAAGAAGTCTAGGCTGTTTCTGAGCATATGATTACTGAAGTGGATGCTGTAGTTTTGAGAGCTACAACTGTTTAATCAAGAAGGTTGTGATCTCTTATTGCTCAAAGGAAAGAGTAACTTAAAAACAACTGTGGGACATGCTGTAGGTCAGCTTGTCTCCTACCTGAACATCCAGAGTCTAAAGGTGATTATATAGTCTTTTCCCAAAGACAGGAAGTTACTATTTCAGAGAAAGAAACTCAGCTCTTTGAATCTCCTGGTTCTGCAAAATAGCAATTAAAGACAGGGGCCTGGGACAGCACCAGTTCAGCCCAAGTCACCTTGAGGATACCTGTTTTTGCAGGCAGCAACCCTGGAGGAATCATCTCTAGCTGGCCAGAAACCAACTGGTTTCTGGTAGAAGGAGATCTGAGCCGCTATCTAACGGAGTACTAAGGCTGCTGCTGCTGCTGCTGAGTCACTTCAGTCGTGTCCGACTGTGCGACCCCAGAGACGGCAGCCCACCAGGCTCCCCCATCCCTGGGATTCTCCAGGCAAGAACACTGGAGTGGGTTGCCATTTCCTTCTCAAATGCATGAAAGTGAAAAGTGAAAGTGAAGTCACTCAGTCATGCCCGACTCTTAGCAACCCCACGGACTGCAGCCTACCAGGCTCCTCCATTCATGGAATTTTCCAGGCAAGAGTACTAGAGTGGGTTACCATTGCCTTCTCCAACTAAAGCCGCTAACACAGGCCAACTATGCTCAGGAATCCTGCAACTAGGCAGTTCTTCAAACATTGATCTTGTCATTTCAGAGAAGTTTCATAGTTAGTGTTCTTGGACTTCCATCTGAATTGAGAGGCAGGCCTTGTGGACGATCAGTCATTTCTTCATTAATTGGCACTTCCTGTGTGCTCCGGGCTGTGCTAGATGCTTTGGGTAGAGGTAGAGTGAAAAGGCATTAGAATGGGAGCTGGGCAACCTGGGTACTATCTCTCTGGCTCTCCCATTAGTTAGTAGCATGACCTTTGCAAAGTCATGTAACCTGTCTGTGCAAATGCTTCTTCATGTGTTAAAATGAGAGGAGTGGATTCTGTTTGTTTAAAATCCTCCCTAGGGCTTCCCTGGTGGCTCAGTGGTAAAGAATCTGCCTGCCAATGCAGGAGACATGGGTTTGATATCTGGTCCAGGAAGATCCACATACCGAGGAGCAACTAAGCTTGTGTGCCACTACTATTGAGCCTGCGCTCTAGAGTCTGGAAACCATAACTACTGAAGCTCGAGCGGCACACAGCCTGTGCTCTGCAACAAGAGAAGCCACAGCAATGAGCAGCCCATGCACACAACTAGAGAGCAGCCCCTGCTCGCTGCAACTGGAGAAAAAGCCTGTGCAGCAATGAAGACCCAGCAGGGCCAAAAATAAAATAATTTTAAAATTAAAAATAATCTCCTCTAGTCCTATAATTCTAGATTCTTCTAAGGAGTAGAAAAATCACAATCTGGAGATTTTTAATTGAATTTCCACTAAGTGCAAGAGACTGTGAAAATGTCTGATTCCCCAAATTTCTTGGTTAAAACAGTGGGGAATATTGTTTGCAAGGTTATAATATAAAAGGGACTTCCAAACTATGTGACTTAATTAACAAAGTGTTCCACCCAGAAGAGACTTGGCACAGGAGTTAGATGTTGTGTCATTCTAGGACCCCTGCTAAGGTGAAGCAGAGGGCTGAGTCCCCATAGTTGCCCTGCCCATGTCTTGAAAGTCATATCTCATGGATAATTCATTTAAAAAATCTTAAATCTCTGGATTCATTAAAAAAAAATCAATAACCAGCTCAAGTTGAGTTAAGCAAGATGAAATATTTTGGCACACAACACTGAAATGCCCAGGGATTGGAAGGGGCTGGCACAGTTTGATCCAGGAGCTCAGTGATGTCCCCAGGATTAAGCTTCTCTCCATCTCTCTTGTCTGCTCATCGCCACTCCTTGCTGCCACGATGGTGCCAGGGGCCCCAGGCCCTTAGCCAGTCTGCACTAATAGCTGCCACACAGGTCCTGTTAGATTCAGTGGGGAATGTCTTAAAATAAAAACTGATAGTTTGAGCTGGAACTTAAAGGAACTGTGAGAACTTATGAGTTTTTGGTGGAACAGAGGAAATAGCACCGGCAAAGACAGGAGAATAAATGAAAGCTTGGTTTGTTTAGGGAAATCCCAAATTCCAGGTCATCAGAAGACTCTGCAGTGGGCATTCGGGGAAGTAAACAGTGATGTGCCCAATTTTTATACAGAATTTTAGATAGCATCCATACCCAATTCCACAGTTTGGGCAAAGATCTTTCCTTCTAATCTACCTACCTCATTTAAATTCTTTTTATGAGTTGAAAATGTCACCAAATAAACTACAAAAGCTTGACAGGAAAAGACTGACACCCCCAGGGTAAACAAGTTGTATTAAGTTTTTAGGAAGAGTAGGTGATGGGTTCATATTTCTCATCCAAACCCTTGTTTCTTTTTGAAAGGGAGAGTGTCAATGGAAGTTTCTACCCCATTGGACCTGGGAGAGATGTTTGCCTTTGAACCTACTAACGCCCTGACTGTTTTTCTGTCTTGGCTTTGGCTCCCCTGGAATCAGGCCTTGAGATAAGGATTTGAGTGTATGTAGCTTATTGGGTGGGCTTCCCCAGTAGCTCAGCTGGTAAAGAATCTGCCTGTAATACAGGAGACCCCAGTTCGATTCCTGGTTTGGGAAGATCCCCTGGAGGAAGGCATGGCAACCCACTCCAGTATTCTTGCCTGGAGAATCCCCATGGTTAAAGGAGCCTGGTGGGCTATAGTCCATGGGGTCACAAATAGTGGGACATGACTGAGCAACTAAGCACAGCACAGCAGCTTACTGGGCAGTGATCTCAGGAAACACCAACTGGGGAGTAGGAAAGTGAGACAAGGAAGGTGCTATGGGTTGAATTGTATTTCCCTCAAATTTATATGTTGAAGCCCTAACCCCTCATTCCGCAAAATGTATCCTTGGGCTTCCTTGGTGGTAAAGAATCAGTAGTAAAGAATCATCTTGTAATACCAGGGACACAGGTTCAATCCCTGGTCTGGGAAGATCCTGCATGGTTTGGAGCAGCTAAGCCCATGCACCGCAACTACTGAAGCCACACTCTAAAGCCCACACACTGAACTACTGAACCCACACCCTAAAGCCCACGCTTTAAAGCCCATGCACTGAACTACTGAAGCCACACTCTAAAGTCCATGCGTCACAACTACTGAAGCCACACTCTAAAGTCCACACGTCACAACTACTGAAGCCACACTCTAAAGTCCACGCTCTGAAGCCCACGCACTGAACTACTGAAAGCACACTCTAAAGTCCACGCACTGAACTGCTCAACCCACACTCTAAAGACCACATGCTGTAATTACTGAACCCACACTCTAAAGCCCACGCACTGAACTGCTGAAGCCACACTCTAAAGCCCACGCACCGCAACTGCTGAAGCCCACACTCCTAGAGCCCAGGCTCCACAACAGGAGAAGTCACCACAAGCAGAAGCCCATGTGTCGCAAGAAGAGTAGCCCCTGCTTGCCACAATTAGAGAAATCCCATGAGACACAATGAAGACCACTACAGCCAAAAAAAAAAAAGTTGATTAACTTAAAAAAAATGTTTCTTTATTTGGGACTAGGATATTGCACTTGTATGAGTTAAGTTAGGATGAGGTTACATGGAGTAGAGTGGGCCCTAAACCAAAATAACTAATGCATTTATCAAAAGGGGAAATTTGGACACAGACACACACACAGGTAGAATACCATGTGAACATGAAAGCAGAGATTGGGGTGATACTTCTACAAGCCAAGGAACACCAAAGATTGCAAGCAAACCACCAGCGTCTGGGATAAAGGGAAGCAACAGAATTTTTATTTTTTTTCCTCACAACCTTTAGAAGGAACCCACACTGCTGACATTTTGATGTTAGACTTCTAATCTTCAGAACTATGAGGCAATACATTTCTGTTCAAGCCACCCAACCTGTGGAACTTTCTTACCATCCTAGAAGACTAACACAGAAGGGAAGGTCCCAATAAGGAATGTGTTATCTAGCAAGTTACCACTGTGACTAAATATACCTTAATCCCAAATGGAGAGAGAACTCTGTAGACAGTGTAGAACTCAGAATTATCCTGCCAGATACAACTCAACAACAAAAGGACAACACGATTTTAAAATGGACAAGGATAGATGTTTCTCCAAAAAATACATGCAAATGGCCAGTACAGTACAAGAAAAGATGTTTAACATCTGTCTTAGTCTATTCCAGCTGCTCTGACAGAATACTATTGAGTGGGTGGCTTAAACAACAGACATCTATTGTTCATAGGTCTAGAGGCTGGACACCCAGGATCAGGGTGCCAGCATGGTCAGATTCTTGGGGAAGACTCTTTTCCTGATCTATAGATGAGTCTCTTCTTGTATCGCATATGAAGGAGAGAGGGAGGGCTACCTCTCTTTCTCTTCCAATAAGGATATTACTCCCATCAAGGTACCCCACATTCATGACCTTATTACTTCCCAAAGTCCCCACCTCAAAATACCATCATATTAAGGCTTCAAAATGTGGATTCTGGAGAACACAAACATTCAGTTCATAGCACATCATTAGGCATTCAGTTCAGTTCAGTTCAGTTGTGTCTGACTCTCTGCGACCCCATGAATCGCAGCACGCGAGGCCTCCCTGTCCATCACCGACTCCCGGAGTTCACTCAGACTCACGCCCATAGAGTCAGCGATGCCATCCAGCCATCTCATCCTATGTTGTCCCCTTCTCCTCCTGCTCCCAGTCCCTCCCAGCATCAGAGTCTTTTCCAAGGAGTCAACTCTTGGCATGAGGTGGCCAAAGTACTGGAGTTTCAGCTTTAGCATCATTCCTTCCAAAGAACACCCAGGACTGATCTCCTTTAGAATGGACTGGTTGGATCTCCTTGCAGTCCAAGGGACTCTCAAGAGTCTNACATAGAAAAGTGTACATATGCTCCTCTGTTCATGAGATTTTCCAGGTAAGAATACTGGAGTGGGTTGTCATTTTCTTCTCCAGGGGATCTTACTAACCCAGGGATTGAACCTGCATTTCCTGCATTGCAGGCAGATTCTTTACTGACTGAGCCACCAGTTCAGTTCAGTTTAGTCGCTCAGTCGTGTCCAACTCTTTGCGACCCCATGAATCGCAGCACACCAGGCCTCCCTGTCCATCACCATCTCCCAGAGTTCACTCAGACTCAAGTCCATCGAGTCTGTGATGCCATCTAGCCATCTCATCCTCAGTCGTCTCCTTCTCCTCCTGCCCCCAATCTCTCCCAGCATCAGAGTCTTTTCTAATGAGTCAGCTCTTTGCATGAGGTGGCCAAAGTACTGGAGCTTCAGCTTTAGCATCATTCCTTCCAAAGAAATCCCAGGGTTGATCTCCTTCAGGGAAGCCCATAAATGTACAAATCAATGAATTTGCATAAACTGATAACACTAGGGTAACTAGCACACAGATTGAGAAGCAGAACAACACCAGAACCAAAGAAGACCTCCTTGAATCCCCCACCCTTCCGCCACTGTCCCTCAACAAGGGTACGGCTATTCTGACTTCAAACAGCATAGCTTTGTGTTGGTTCCAGTGTTTAGCTATCACAATAATGCTGCTTGGACTCATCTTAAAAAAGAATCTGTAAACATCTTTTGATGCATTTCTGTTTGGTATATTCCTAGGAGTGGAGTGGTTGGGTCATGATGTTGGTATGTGTTTGGCTTTAGTAGATATTACCAAACAGTTTTCTGAAATTATTACATCAATTTATTCTCCTGCTGACAAGGCATGAAAATTCCATTTGCTTCACGTCTTCACCAACACTTGAATTTTATTTTAGCCATTCTAGTGGTTATGTAGTGGTGTCACACTGTGGTTTTAATTTGATGACTATTGATACTGAGGATGTCCGCACATGTTTATTTGAGAAACATTTCAGATGCTTACTTGGGAGATGCTGGGGGTTCAAATCTTTTGCTTATTCTTTGTTTGGGTTTCTGCTTTTTTCTTACTGATTTAAGATAAATATCAGATATAAGTATTATATATATCTTCACTTACTCCAAGTCTTATCTTTTCACCTTCTTTATAGTGTCTTTTGATAAACAGAAGTTCTTACTATTACCGTAGCTAAACTTATCATTTTTCCCCCTTTATGGTCTGCATGATTTTGGTGACCTCTTTAAGAAATCTTTATATGCTCAAGGTCATGAAGATATACTCCTCTCTTTTTTTTTTTTTATAAAGCTTTATTATTCTACATTTCATATTTAGATCTTTAGTCATCTGGAATTCATTTTTACGTATGATAGGATATAGAGGTCAAGATTTTTTTTCCATATAGGTACTTTTGTCCACACACTCACATTCACTCCCCACCAGACTGGAGTATCATATTTATTTTAAATCAAGTGAATATAAACATGTGAGTATTAATCTTTTTCAAGGCTACTGGCTATTTTGGGTCCGATTTTTGTAGATATTTCTGTCTACATTTTAGAATCATTTTTCATTAAAGAAATCCTTGTTGGGATATTGATTAGAATTTAATTTAACATATACATCAATTTGAGGAGAAATGAAATCGTTATAATATTGTCACAATTCAGGAACATATTATATATTAATCCATTTATTTGTGTCTTAATATGTGTTAGTTTATCTTAATATTTTTCAGTTTTCAGTGTAGAGGAGTGTTATTTCATCACAGTAACATTGCTTGCACATTTTGCTAGACTCAATCCTAGGTGTTTTATATTTTTTGATGCTATTGTAAATGGTAGTATTTTAATTTCTACTTGTTTGTTGTTTGTATATAGAAACATTAATACTATTCCGTTTTTAATCTAATATATGTTAACCTTTATCCAATAGCTTTCCTAGTTCCAGTGGCTTGTCCGTAAATTCTTCTGTATTTTCCCTGTATATAATCATGTCATACAATTTCTTTTCAATTCTTATGCTTTTTATTCCTTTTTCTTTCCTTAGTGCATCAGCTAGTACTTCTAGTATGATATTGAATAGGAGGCCGTTCTTCGGGATTGGAATGAAAACTGGCCTTTTCCAGTCCTGTGGCCACGGTTGCTTTCCAAATTTGCTGGCATATTGAGTGCAGCACTTTAACAGCATCATCTTTTAGGATTTCAAGTAGCTCAACTGGAATGCCATCACCTCCACTAGCTTTGTTCGTAGTGACGCTTCCTAAGGCCCACTTGACTTCACATTTCAGGATGTCTGGCTCTAGGTGGGTGATCACACCGTTGTGATTATCTGAATTATGAAGATCTTTTTTGTACAGTTCTTCTGTGTATTCTTGCCACCTCTTCTTAATATGTTCTGCTTCTGTTAGGTTCATTCCATTTCTTCCTTTATTGTGCTCATCTTTGCATGAACTGTTCCCTTGGTATCTCTAATTTTCTTGAAGAGATCTGTAGTCTTTCCTATTCTATTGTTTTCCTCTATTTCCTTGCATTGATCGCTGAAGAAGGCTTTCTTATCTCTCCTTGCTATTCTTGGGAACTCTGCATTCAAATGGGTACATCTTTCCTTTTCTCCTTTGCCTTTTGCTTCTCTTTTCTCAGATATTTGTAAGGCCTCCTCAGACAACCATTTTGCCTTTTAGTATAGTATAGAGAACTATATTCAGTATACTCTAATAAACCATAATGGAAAAGAATATTTTAAAAAAAGAATGTATATGTGTGTGTGTGTATAACTGAATCATTTTGCTGTAGAGCAGTAATTAACACAACACTGTAAATCAATTATACTTTTAAAAAAGTCTTAAGTCTTAAAAAATTCCCTAAGATTAAGTCAATTAAGTCATTTACTATTCTGCATGAAGTATCTCTTATCTGTCTTTGTTTTCTACTTGTTTTCACTTAAGATGTAACCTAATGATCCCACTGGACCCCAAGACTTATGCAGTCTTTTTCTATTCCATGAATGTGATTTCCTCTGACTGCAAAACTCCAACATACTTTATATTCTCTTATCACTTCTAATCAGATTGAGCCCTTGAATGATGGTTGTTTTTTCTACTCATCTCTTTGCTCCTTCTTGGGAATGTGATTCCTACAGCACTCACACGGCACAGTGATTCACACACTGGAGGTGCTCAGTAAATACTAGTTGAATTCACAAGGAAGGCAACAGAAGGCTTCTTAACAGGGATTGAGGTTTAATGGTCAGAGAGTCTCAGGGAATTATTCTATCTACCACGGTGGATACTGGTGCGTCTGTCCATCCAGTGTTAGGTCAGGGAGCCAAGGCAATGGTGCAGCACTTGGAGTCCTAGTCTGAGGGAAACCTCCACTCGTCTGTGTGGTTCTCTCTCCCATCCAGGATGTGATTAATCATCTGTGCAAAGACAGTGAAGGAACTGTTGATACACACAATATGGATTCCCTCAGTATTGAAAAGTTCAGCATAAAAGAGTATGTAAGATAGTTCCATTTTATAGGGCATTGAAAACAGGCAGAAGTGAGCAAGGTGGGAGAGGGAAGAGTCAGGTGGCTGGGTGGGCCCTGGAGGCTTCTGGGTGCTGGTGTTCTACTTCTAGGTCTGGTTGATGTCACATGGGTGTGTTCACTTTGTGATAATTCACCAAGCCACACGCTCATGATTTGTATGTTTTTCTTTAGGTATGTCACACTTTATTCCTAAATTTTATTTAAAAATATTTCCTGTGTGTGTGTTCATTTAGTTAATTATCCAATTAAGCTGTTCTAGCAACAGAACATTAAAAGGCAACAGAAAGTTTGTTGTCACACACATGAAAGCAAACCCCATTCTCTAAATGTACTGTTCTTGGCTGCCTTGCTCTGCAGGAGGATCTTATGTTGCTGCAGGAGAGACTGAATTTTATAGTACAAATCTGCTTGAAAAAAATTTCCATGATTACATGCTGTATCAAGAAAAATAAAATCAGCCAACAGGAAGGAAATGGAATTGTTCTCAGTAGCACAGAACAATGTCCTGGGTTGCTTCCTCTTTGTAGTGTAGCATAGGGTAAACAAAACGAGCATCCTGATGGATTTTATTTTAAGCAGGTTTAACTTTGACTACGATAAGCATGAGATAATTAAGAAATAAGTAGAATGCTTATTTGACGTTGTCTCAGATGTTAAGGCTTTGTACTGGAACTCTCTCACAGAGGATCAGGGAGTTATTCTTTTATTCCTTTGTTTTCTATTCCAAAAGTTAGTGGTTATTTTTCACTTGGATTTGTAAATTCCTAGAGGGCAATATTCCCAATTTTGGAAAGCATCTATTGATAGTAAAAAGGGAAAGAGTGATTGCAGTGGTAAAACCCTTGCTTGTTGCATGAGGGTTACCCCATTCGTCTTCCTTTTTGCCTCCCAGTCTTCTCTTTCATGATCTAAGTAAGCCCCACAGCACCAACGTTTTGCCTCTATGGCACACAGGGTTCAACTTTGCAGTTGCCTGAATGGCAACCCACTCCAGTATTCTTGCCTGGAGAATTCCATGGACAGAGAAAGGAGCCTGGTGGGCTTGTGTTTGAGGTCACAAAGAGTGACTAACACTTTCACTTATCTTTCCCCACAAGGCTAGAAACTTCCCGGTGGCAGAGATCATTCTCTTAGGGTAGAAGATGGATCTCCTGCACTGTTTGCTCTTGTATGGGCAGAGGCTGGTGGCTTGCTCCTTAACTTGGATTGTGAGCTGCTTGGAGGCAGGGACTACAGGTTCCTCATGTCATATTTCCGTTGTTTGGTACATTGTAGGGGCTCAGTAAGTGTTGACTGAAAAAAGCAAAAGAAGGAAGTTGGATCAGGTCTTCTAGTTTCAAGGTTCTGCAGTTGCCTGACCTCCTGAGTGCTGTAGAAAACTGTAATTGCTTCGTGGAAAAGCATTCGATGGTCTATATTGGGAGTGTAAATGGCATTCCTTCTGTCCCTACTGGTCACCACACTCCTCTTAATCTGTATAGTCTGGAATAAAGAATGTGAGTTGGGAAGATTCCCTGGTGGTCCAGTGGTTAGGACTTGGTGCATACAGCTGTG
The DNA here is from genome assembly GCA_006410615.1 of Neotragus moschatus. Taxonomy (NCBI): domain Eukaryota; kingdom Metazoa; phylum Chordata; class Mammalia; order Artiodactyla; family Bovidae; genus Neotragus; species Neotragus moschatus. The sequence goes on from SJYA01000228.1 coordinate 789,660, forward strand.
GCCTAGATTCAATCCCTGGTCAGGGAACTAAGATTTCACAAGCCAATCAACAAGATCAGGGAAAAAGAATGTGAGTAGGCAATGGGACTGAAAGTTTGCACTTCAGTTCAGTTGCTCTATCGTGTCTGACTCTTTGAGACCCCATGGACTGCAGTACGCCAGGCTCCCTGTCCATCAACAACTCCCAGAGCTTGCTCAAACTCATCCATCAAGTCAGTGATACCATCTAACCATCTAAGCCTCTATCATCCCCTTCTCTTCCTGCCTTCAATCTTTCCCAGCATCAAGGTCTTTTCCAATGAGTTGGCTGTTCACATCAGATGGCCAAAGTACTGGAGCTCTAGCTTCAGCATCAGTCATTCCAATGAGTATTCAGGGTTGATTTAAGATTGACTGGTTTGCTCTCCTTGCTTTCCAAGAGACTCTCAAGAGTCTTCTCCAGGATCAGTTGGAAAGCATCAGTTCTTCAGTGCTCGTCTTTATTGTCCAGCTCTCACATCCATACATGACCACTGGAAAGACCATAGCCTTGACTATATGGACCTTTGTCGGCAAAGTGACGCCTTTGCTTTTTAACACACTGTCTAGGTTTGTCATCGCTTTCCTGCCAAGAATCAATCGTCTTCTAATTTCATGGCTGCGGTCACCATCTGAAGTGATTTTAGGGCCCAAGAAGAGGAAATCTGTCACTGCTTCCACCTTTCCCCTTCTATTTGCCATGAAGGGATGGGACCGGATGCCATGATCTTAGTTTTTTAAACATGGAGTTTTAAGCCAGCTTTTTCACTTTCTTTCTTCATCCTCATCAAGAGGTTCTTTAGTTCCTCTTTGCTTTTTGCCATTAGAGTGGTATCATCTGCTTATCTGAGGTAGCTGATATTTCTCCTGACAATCTTGATTCCAGTTTGTAACTCATCCAGCCCAGTACTTCATATGATGTACTCTGCACATAAGTTAATTAAACAGGGTGACAATAAACAGCCTTGTTGTACTTTCTCAATCCTGAATCAGTCTTTCGTTCTAACTATTGCTTCTTGATCCACATACAGGTTTCTCAGGAGAGAGAATGGTCTGGTAAGATGGTCTGGTATTCCCATCTGTTTAAGAGTTTTCCACAGTTTATGATCCACACTGTCAAAGGCTTTAGTGTAGTCAATGAAACAGAGGTAGATGTTTTTCCTGGAATTCCTTGCTTTCTTTATGATCCAGCAAATGTTGGCAAGTTGATTTCTGGTTCCTCTGCCTTTTCTAAATCCAGCTTGAACATCGGGAAGTTCTCGGTTCATGTACTACTGAAGCCTAGGTTGAAGGATTTTGAGCATAACCTTATCAGCATGGAAGATGAGTGCAATCATCCGGTGGTTTGAACATTCTTTAGTACTGCCCTTCTTGGGAACTGGTGTGAGGACTGGCCTTTTCCAATTCTGTGGCTACTGCTGGGTTTTCCAAATTTGCTGACATATTGAATGCAGCACTTTAACCTTTTAGGATTTTACATAGCTCTGCTGGAATTACACCCTCTCCACTAGCTTTACCACTCCGTGCTCCCCTCCAACACTATTTAATAAGTCACTTTGGTTGGCGACTGTTGGAATCACTAGACTTCTTCAGAGTCCTTGCATATGCCATTTTTAAGAAATAAAGTCTGCAATCTGACCTTTGGAAAGAGATTAAGCTAGGGCAGGCGGGAAAGTGAGGCAGAAGCAAATGCATAGGAATTTGAGAAGTGGAGAATCCTGAGATTTCTTTTATTAAACAGTGAGAATAAAGTTATTAAGAATTAGAGTGTCAATCTTGTAAACCTTGTAGAGGATGTGCAACTAGAGAGCAGGGTGGAAATGCGCTCTGTCTTGTGTAGCATCAGTCGCTTTTTCCAGTTGTGAAGTCTGACGGATATTGTGTAGACTATGCAAATGCAGGCCTGTCGCTACATACTCATTGCTATATTCCTCAGTTTCAGATTAATTTGTTAGTAAAGCTTTTTCTTTGCAGTACAAAGTGCTATAATTGTAAGAGGTGAAGATTTGGTTATATTAATCATTAAATCTTCCTTTTCCAATCCCCTCTTGTGTCGATCATCAAACTGTAATGTGAAATCTTCGTAACATGCATTTGGTATATACTAAGTCTCAAGTTAACGTTAAGTTCACATTTCAAAACTTGAAGTTGGTGAACAGAAATACAATTTAAAATCATAAGCTGGTTAATTTTTCCTCTGGAAAAAAATATTGTCTGTTTCATTTTCAGTTCAGTCACTCAGTCGTGTCTGACTCTTTGCGACCCCATGAATTGCAGCACGCCAGGCCTCCCTGTCCATCACCAACTCCCGGAGTTCACTCAGACTCATGCCCATCGAGTCAGTGATGCCATCCAGCCATCTCATCCTCTGTCATCCCCTTCTCCTCCTGCCCCCAATCCCTCCCAGCATCAGAGACTTTTCCAATGAGTCAACTCTTAGCATGAGGTGGCCAAAGTACTGGAGCTTCAGCTTTAGCATCATTCCTTCCAAAGAAATCCCAGGGCCGATCTCCTTCAGAATGGACTGGTTGGATCTCCTTGCAGTCCAATTAAGTCTGTAGTTTCACACAAGTTCTGTTTCCAGATCAGCAATTCTTGCATATTCGAAGTGCAAGGTTCTTGAATTCATTTAATACATTTCCCCACCTCAGTGAACACAGCTATTGGAAGCATAAATGTATGTTTTAACAATAGTTGTTTCTGGAGGGTAGATTTGGGGGTTTTCTTTTTGCTTTTATGTATTTTCTGCCTCTTCTGTACTAAGACAATAAGTTCTAATTATTTTAAAGCAAGAGGGAAGTTGTGTTTAGAACATCTGAATTTAAGAACTATTAAGAAATATTCATATGGTCACTCCAATAGCCAATCTTCTCTTATATCTAGACTTGCCTGTCATCAGTCAATTTCCATGTGGTTAGTATAGCCTACGATGCAAATGAGACTGTGACACTTTGCTCTGAATCAATTTCCTCCAAAGGTACTTCAGTATCACTGTTCATACTTACTATCCTGCGTTAGTCAGTCATGTTTCAGTTCCAAGTGACAGAAGCCTCACAAAATAGCCTAAGCAAAAATGAGAAATTTGCTTGCTCATGAAAAATCCAGGGTGAGCTTTAGATAGGGCTAGGTCTAGGAGTTCCATGATGGCATTATGTCTTTTCTTCCTTGGTTCTGCTGCTTTCATGTTGCTTTTATTTCTAGGCAGGCGCAGTCCACCTGGAGGAAATACAGTCATTGGCATCTCCAGGTACACTTCATCCTTAGAACTCTGTTATAGACAATGAAGAGAGGACTTGGTCTGCATTGGGTCATGTGCTCTTCCATGGGGTCAGTCACCCTAGAAGGGAATGAGGAGGCTACAGGAGGAATGGTCCCCAAAGGAAGAGATTCTAAGCAAACCATCATTCCTCTAGGGGCGCATACTTGAGCAGCTTCTTGGTTAGGTCCACTTGGACCAGCACTGTAGCAGTGCTTCTGGGCCAGCATCCAGGGTATCCTTTGGGTGTACTCAGCCTGCAGCAGTCCCGGCAGGCCTCCCACTTGTTGCCAGCAATCTTGCTACAGGTGAAGCAGTGCACAGGTATTATCACGGCAGCAGCATACCAGCTGGCTGGTCCTGCAGGCTGTCCCAACTTGGAACTTGCTAAGTATGTGTTACTGAAGTAGATGTGAGCTGTGAATTACATTAAATACTAAACTACACTAAATTAAGTATCCCTGACCTTTGAATATAATGTTATAGTTCTACTTGATATTGGTGTTATCTGATTATCTAGGTAAAGGTTTTTAGCCTGGAGTATACAGAACACTAAGGGGATTTGTCAGAATTTGGAGGATATGTGAACTTGGTTAGGAAAAAAAATTTTTTTTCACTAGGCTATAACTGAAATTTAGTATTCCTTTTAATTATAGATGCATATAATCCAGAGATGTTTTAGGCAGTAATGTGACTTTGTCGTTAACAGGATTCCAGTCTTTTCTTATCACATTGCAGTTGCAGAGATCTCAATATATTGTTCATGCTGCCTCAATGTCATAGCAGCTATTAAGCTCCCTGCTAGATCTGATTATTAAGTGAATACATACTCTATTACACACATATTTTGATAACTTACACCTCAACATAACTGGTTCTGTTTGTAATGCTATGCATTTTACTTCAACATTCTGAAACAGGATCCACAGCACTAAAAAGTTGAAGTGGTCTAGCATTCACTGGAAACAAGATGAGACCAAAGTATGATGATCTGACTCCAGAGAACCTTAGCCCACCTACTCTAAGGCAGGGCTAAGAGATTATGAGCCTTTTCAGTTCACTTCAGTTCAGTCACCCAGCCGTGCCCTACTTTTTGTGACCCCATGAACCACAGCACGCCAGGCCTCCCTGTCCATCACCAACTCCTGGAGTTCACCCAAACTCATGTCCATTGAGTTGGTAATGCCATCTAACCATCTCATCCTCTGTCGTCCCCTTCTCCTCCTGCCCCCAATCTTTACCAGCATCAGGGTCTTTTCAANCATGAAATTAAAAGACGCTTACTCCTTGGAAGGAAAGTTATGACCAACCTAGATAGCATATTCCAAAACAGAGACATTATTTTGCCAACAAAGGTCCATCTAGTCAAGGCTATGTTTTTTCCAATGGTCATGTATGGATGTGAGTTGGACTGTGAAGAAAGCTGAGTGCCGAAGAATTGCTGCTTTTGAACTATGGTGTTGGAGAAGACTGTTGAGAGTCCCTTGGACTGCAAGGAGGTCCAACCAATCCATCCTAAAGGAGATCAGTCCTGGGTGTTCATTGGAAGGCCTGATGCTAAAGCTGAAACTCCAATACTTTGGCCACCTCATGCGTAGAGTTGCCTCATTGGAAAAGACTGATGCTGGGAGGGATTGGGGGCAGGAGGAGAAGGGGACAACAGAGGATGAGATGGCTGGATGGCATCATTGACTCGATGGGCGTGAGTCTGAGTGAACTCCGGGAGTTGGTGATGGACAGGAAGGCCTGGTGTGCTGCTATTCATGGGGTCACAGAGTTGGACATGACTGAGCGACTGAACTGAAGCGACTTAGCAAGTATGCAACATGGTGACTTTATAGAACCCAATCGCCATGAATAATGATGATACGTGTTGTTTTCTAGTTCTAATAAAGATTCAAAAAAGAAAATTCAATTTACAAAAGACACCGATGANTATTCATGGGGTCACAGAGTTGGACATGACTGAGCGACTGAACTGAAGCGACTTAGCAAGTATGCAACATGGTGACTTTATAGAACCCAATCGCCATGAATAATGATGATACGTGTTGTTTTCTAGTTCTAATAAAGATTCAAAAAAGAAAATTCAATTTACAAAAGACACCGATGATTTTTCTATATTAGCAACTAATTGGCACTCATAACGCAAAACCAGGAAGGGGGAGAACATTAAAATCTGCGCATAATTTTAATATGATATATTAAAATTTATTACTTTTTGATAGTATTCAGCTAAATCCAAATTATTTCAATTAAAGTTGTCTAGAAGGCCATGTAGCTTGAAAATTAAAGAAATCAGTGGGAGGGAAAAGGAAAAACAATCTATTTAATACATTGACTTTACAATCACAAATGCATTATTATCTGGACTCGGTTAATTCAATCCTGCTTATTAGTTAGGTCAATTTATACCCACTCCACAATAAATCCTACATTATCCAAAAGCCTTATGCTTCTATTTACAGTAGCATAGCAAACCTGAAGTCTTTTTGAAAAAAACAATCACCATTCCATTGACTAATGTAACCAATTTCCCATGCTCTGGCATAAGAATATTTGATGCTAGTCAACAAAGACAGCCATCTATTATTCTTGAGAAATGTAAGTGGCAGTCTTTTGACTTTTTGTTTAAAATAAGTAACTGTGAATAGTAAAAGAGCTGAAATTTCTAACTTGCTTCCTAGCCACATTAAGAATGACATTTTCCCCCAGGGACCTTCAAATATTTAAAAAATTTGGATTAACATTCTTTAAGAATCCACACATATCAATAAGAAGCTGACTTTCCTGCCAGGCTTCAAATGCTTTAAAGATGAGACATAGTACATACATTATAAAGAGCTTATGGATGAATGTTGAGTGCCTGGGCATTGTTACAACAGTAAAGGTTAAATCACTTTTATTTCTGAAAGACACTTTTGGTACCATTACTATATCCCAAAATAGGTATTAATGCTACTGATGATTAAGAAGCTCATAAGTTATAATTATACATCCCTTATTGTGGAAATAAAGTAGGAGAGCTCTGAAATGTGAGGGAAAAACACCCAGGCACTTAAATCAATGAATATTTGGTAGGAGGAAACTTAGAAACTGATTGCAGCCTTGAGAGAGCTGCATTAACATCAAATAGCCATATTTCTGTCCACTTACAAGGAATACTATAAAGACGCAAACAAGCCATGTTTAACAAAATGTGTTAGCATACAGAAAGTGTAGTTTTTCACACTTAGAAAAATTTAAATCTCTAGTCTAACACTTAGATGGGAAACAGACTAAAGAAAAATGAAGAACTATACACACCACCTATTTCAACTACAAAACGCTCTGTGACTGAAGGAAAATAATTCAATATTCACTATCATTTCGTAAGAGTATAACTTCAAGGAATGATTATGCTTATAAGTAAACACACGATATTCCTAAAGATTTGTAACTAAGGTCTGCAAGACATGAAATCAAACTGCAAAACCAGTTGAAAGCAATTAGAGTCCAATAGTTCTCTTGTGTTTTCTTTTATGCTCTTTATTTTAAATTGATATTTTAGAACAGTAAATTATCTTTCATAGCAGTTCTCCTGGTCTGATAATATAGTACCCCATTTCTGAATGTAGAGATTTAAGATAAATCAAAATAAACATTAAGGCGTACAAACAGCTACTTTAAGTCTGCTCTTATTTAATAAAGATCATTTCAACTCATATTCAAATACATGGAATGTTGGCACAAAACTGAAGCTGCTGTAGAAAGATCACAGATGTTCTGTGGGTTATTGAAACTTCCATCTAAAAACATACCCTTAAATGGTCTTAATTGTACAAATTTAAGTGTTGAGAAAATGTCTAAATAATAAGTAACAATTAAAATAAAATGTTTATTTGTAAATTATGTACAGAATACATTTTACTTTACGACAAGGAAATGGGAAGAACCATCACCTTCCAGCCAATTCTGCTTGCTTCCTCTGCTGGAGATGACCATCTTACTCTGAATCATGCATACAAATCAGTTTGGATTTCCTAAGTTGGAAAAGGAGAATTTGTAGCTAAACTAAAAGTGTTGCTGCATTATTACTAGTTGGCTTATTTCCACAAAATGTTTTTGAACCCTGCTAAGTTAGAATCTTAGAAGTTTTCTGGTATAATTTAATAATCAACAAAAGCTAAACTAATAAGTTTTAGCATTTCATCTCAAAGAAACTGTGAAATGGCTACAAAACTATACTTAATCTGAAATATTGGTGTTTATTTTTACCCCTTTTAGTTATTCTGATCAGTCTAACAGTAAAAAGCCATACAACTATCAAAAATGCCATTAATCTAAATGTCATTGTGGAAACTGTATCTTTGATAATTGTCAAAATAAATGAGACCTATTTACTGCAAAATTATCAAATAGATAAAACTTATAAATGGCTTTAGACTGTATCAATAATAGCATTATATGAAATGAAGGACTGAATGTAACTGCTTAGATGTCAAATCCATTTCAGTAAATGGATTTAAAGAATGCTACAAATGTCATGTGTACATTATGATGATCAGCCAACATAGAAAATCCAACCTCTTGCGCATATTTAGTCCCCAAATTAGTCAGATTATGATTTTTCATGTGAAGGTTTAGTTGTTTCTCCATCATTGTCTTCTTCCTCCTCCTCTTCACAATCCCCATCTGTTTGCTGTTCCAGTTCCTCTTTTGTGATCATTTCAAAATCATTCCCATTTCCACTACTGTGTTGGGATCGGTCATCTTCCCTCCTGTCACTGTCTGTGTCTGAATGCCGTTCTCCACCCGAGCCTTCTGTTCCATGATTTCCTGGTCCTACTTTCCCCTCCTCATCTTCCTTTTTCTCACTGTCTGACTTTTCCTCACTGTCGGACTTCTGTTGCTTTTTGGTTTCAGATTTCTCATCTTTCTTTAAGTCTGCTTTTGGTCCTTTGTATTCATGTGTGTACAGAGGTCTGAAGGAGTCAATGAAGCCCACGTCAGCAGTCAGATTTGGCAAGAACCAAAAATGGTGCCTTCCTCCAGTTATGAGCCAAATGATGAGAAACAGAATGCAACGAGCTGTGGGAGAAAAATTTCTCTAATTGAATAATTCAAGCATTGACTCAGACAGCAGGGAATATTCGTTAATAAAAAGGTGGGAAAACATTCAGAGTCTTCTTATTTGCATATTACATGCACCTTAAATATAAACAGTTAAATCTTAGTTTAGCAGCTATCAAGAGTACTCCAGGCCCACAGCATTCTGCTCTGAACTTGAGGGCACAATGCTGCAATGCGATTCAAAAAAGTGCTTCTATGTTTTTTTCATCTGGGCACTGTTTCTTGGATATACTTATATCCAAGTATCCACTTATTTCTTGGATATACTTATACTTTATGTACTTTGCTATGTTACAGTTCAATAAGCACAGCTGCCAGTTGGACCCTGGAAGTATGCGTGAAATCATGGTAGAAGAAAAAAGGAAATAAACGCAAATAAGAGATGAATATCTTAAGGAGCCTTAGAAAGGAGAAAGCAGGGTTGCACTATGACTTCTCTAGATACTTTTGCCTTTATAAGGCAATTTCTCCATTAAAAAATGGAAAAAATTATGCTTTTTATAACCATTCTGGTATAAACACAAATATAACCCTGCACAGGCTCACTGTTATAGAGAAGTGTATATATTGTTACTTTTGATTTTAGAAGAAATGAAATTATTTCCACGGGTCCCTAAATGTATCATGAGTGCAAGGCATGTGCTGACCCTGCCTAAAGGTTAAGTATTCTAAGTAAAAATACTTTTGAACAATAAGAACATTTTCCTAAGAGCAATTTCTTTATATTTAAAGACAACATTTTCCCAATATTAAGTAACATATAATGCAAATGAAATTCAGATTGGTTTAACAAATAGGTTTGAAGTTACTCTTTAGAGCAGTATGACAACTATGGGCTTCCCTGGTGGCTCAAATGGTAAATAATCTGCCTGCAATGCAGGAGACACAGGTTTGATTGCTGGGTCGGGAAGATTCCCTGGAGAGGAGAATGGCTACCCACTCCAGTATTCTTCCCTGGAGAATTCCATGGACAGAGGAGCCTGGCAGGCTATAGTCCATGAGATCAACAATGGTTAGATAGTGGAAGAAACTGAGAATTTCAAGGTTTATAGTAATGAACTATCATAAACCCCAGTATTTCATATAGCTTTCTTTTAATTTATCACATATATAGAGCTGAGTGATTTGTCTGGATTTTACTCTTTAAAGGTCACATTATGTGAATGTTATGAGCTAATTAATTATGATAGGTTTCTTGGGTTTCATTTTAGTTTTTGTTTTCTTTATAGATAATCCTATCATTGTTTTCTAATAAAGTCCGAGAAAAGCTCATTTATGTTTCTTCCATTATTTAGCTTCAGACAAAAATAGTTATAGCTGCCTTGACTTTTATAAAGCAGTAATTTCTGTTTTCACAAAAGAACATAAATATTCTGAAAGACTGTATACACACCAGTATCTTTTGTGCTTACAAGAGAAAATGCAAATATGCTTGAAATTATGAAATAAATCAATGAATAAACCCCACTGATAAATAATGAACATCTCTTAAGAAGGCTGCATATTTTTTTCTCCAAATAGAATTATGATGTTACAATAGGTTTTGAAGGGTTGTAAAACAGATAGTTCATAATATGAAATCTTGCCTGAAATCCAAGAAAAGGCAACATTAAAGTGGCAAATAAAATCGCAGCCCTGTGGGTATAGCAGAATTCTTTTCGTTCAACAGTTTTTCTCTATATGTCAATATATTATTAGGGGCAAAAAGAGAAGAACCATGAGCAAAACTACTGTGATATGTATTGTCATACCATTTCTATGGCCTGGTGTACTGCAGTCCATGGGATTGCAAAGAAATCGGACACGACTGAGCGAGTGAACTGACTGAACTGAACCATTTCTATACTAAAAGTGACATATTCAGAAAATTGCCAGAGGTCTTATTTTAAATGGCAATACTAAATATACATATTCAAAGCAACACCAAATTTAACGTGACCAATAAATAATACCTCATGAGATAATATAATAAAATATCCAATTTTTAAGTCGGATACATATCAAACCATTAAAAAGTATATTTGGAATTTTCTAAGAGAAGTAACAAAAATGTTGGATTTATTTTCTGATTTGATTGATAAGGCTGTTTAACATACATGGCTACTTAAACTCCTAGTATATTTAAAATGAAAAATTCTAGAAAGAATTACTAAAGAAACAATATTTAAAATGAAAAATTCTAGAAAGAATTACTAAAGAAACAATACTTTTAAAGAGCAAAACAAGATAATAGCCATATATTATTGTGAGTAACAGTTTAAATGAAAGATAAGCAAGTGGGTTAACTCTATTCAGTGGAAATTAACCTTTGCTGAAAATTTTCAAAAAGCTTCTAAATTTTCAGGGATCTGGGAATCAGAAGACATCAACTTGACTAATGTATCTAATGGCAGATAAAATTTTATGCCTTCTTATTCTTGGTGCAGGTAGTACATTGCCACTAGTTACCTGCTTTACACTCTTAGACGTTTATTTTTTTGGCCTGCAAATGTGCTGTTACATGCAGAAGCTTCAGGGGCTATTTTTAAGGTGAATAGGCTAGAGGAAGGAAAAACTGAAAAGTAGATGAATAAGGTTTCACACACAGTCAGAAATTCCCCCCATAAATGGAGGCCCATAAACATGATGTACTGAATGAAAATATTTGATGAATCCCTGGGTCTATGGATGGTAGCATCAAATCAGGACCCCGTGATGTCCAGGGTGGAGGGAAATTGCTTAGGGCTAGAGCAGTACTGCTTTATAAACATAATAATGTACTACATTACATATCATAGAATCTCAGAGTATTCAGACAATCTTGGTCAAATTTTGTCCTCTAAAAACAGATATTAAATCAGTATTCCAGTTGTTCAAAAAATTTTTATAAAGTATTCCTCCTATATGTTCTGGTAGAAAAGCTGATTTGTCATTTGAGGAAAATAATCAGAACTTAGTTACTATATAGCAACATAAGCTCTCAATGATTCAAAGAATTATATATGATAACTAAACAGCTTAAAAAAGCAGAAAAACACTGCTATTTCCCAAATAAAAAACAAAATTAGACCAGTTTATCCTTTGAAAAAATCTTCAAAGACTAGAATTTAAAGCAAAATAATACTTGTTTTTTTCTTCATATAACATGGTCATTGTAAAAAATAGACACGTGTAAATAAGAATCCTAAAATCACCCATAACTATCACCATATAAATATAAATATATACTTAGGTGTATTTCCTTATAGTCAAATCCTTCTTGGCATTGAGTATTGCCATTTCAAAAAAAATCTTCCTAATTATATAAGCCAAAAATACTTCATTATCTTAATTATTTGACATCTAGTGATAAGCATTTTTCATATATTTATTAATCATTTGTTTTTTAATTTCCTCTTTTGAATTGAATTGGATTATTTTTATAATGCTTTATTTTTAGATATGAAAGCCCCTCATCATTCAGAAAAGTAAAATAATATTTATATTTTCTTATTAATTTTCAAAAAGGATTTTAAAACTTATTAATGCATCAAGAACTTATTTTGGTCCATGGTACAAACTGATTTTTCCTAAAAATGGCAAATCAATTGTTTATAATCATTTACAATATAAAATATAAATGTTTAGCATAAGTTTCATTTGTCTTAAGTAAAAAAAAAGTTTACTGAAAGTATTATTATGTTTATTAAATGACCAATCACTATAAAAATATTAAAGTCCTTATGGCAGCTAAATTTTAAAGCATATCTATTTGCAGACTCTTGTTTAGTTGCTAAGTCATGTCTGACTCTTTTGCAAGCCCATGGACTAATATAGCCTGCCAGGCTGTCCATGGCATTTTCCAGGCAGGGATTTCCAGGGATTTCCTGGAGTGGGTTGCCGTTTTCTTCTCCTGGGCATCTTCCCGACCCAGGGATCAAACCTGCATTTCCTGCATTGGCACCAGGGAAGCCCATTTGCAGATTAAGACATATTAAATCCTTTCGTCACACAGAGTAAATCTAATTAAACACATATACTACTTGAAGCCTGAGTCAGTTTTGGGATATGACCAAAAAAGTAGGCCCATATACTTCTTAATTCACCTACATTAATTTTGCTATTAAGTTTTACTGAAGCTCCAGATTACAGTCCAAACTGCTCAACAGCTACCACTTACTGAAGTCAGTCTTGCTAGTAACAATACTTACCAACAGCAAGGAGAAGAATGCTGGCTACAAAACAGCCTGCACCCACACTGAGGTAATAAACACCTACTCTCATTTCTGCTGGCCAAAGAGGGAAGAGGGTGGCTGCTATCACTGCAATCACTGGAACAAGAGATGAAAAGTTACACATAGAAACTTTAGATTAAAATTTTAAATGGCTCAGTTGCCAAGACAGTGAATATACATATCCCTAGGGGCAGAATTAAAACATAAACTTATTGAAACATATAAAATGCTCAGTTATCAATCACTGCATAGTTCAACCTAACATTTTAACTACTGTTCTCATATTAGGTCAAGATTTCTCTAGTATAAATTGCATATAATTAGAAAAGTGCTGTCTAAAAACGTGAAATTGTTAGCTCCTTAAACGATCAACTGCTGCTGTTTTCAACTTCATTTTTAACTATATCTGTCTATCAAAAAGGGATGCTTAAAGAAATAACCAACCAACAAAACTAACCAAAAATGATTCCAAAGATCCCTCCCTGGAGATTGGTTCTGGGGTGAAACTCTGACATCTGCTGAATGAAAAGCTCATCAGATGATTTTGATACAGATAATTCTTGGTGATAGGGAAACCATACACAAGCATCTCCAGTGTTTTTCCTAAGTACAGTGGGACCACATGGAATGACCAAATGAATGACTGGTATTTAGGTGTTTAGAGCAAGAGAAACCAGGATTCCAATTCTAGCTATTTCATTTACAAGCTAAGGGTTGAATTTATTATTTTGAATGGGATCCTATGATAACATATTGATCAAATTTGTTCAACTGCTATCTATTTTTTTCTACTTGTTAAATCATTCTCTACCCCTACCCCCAACCAAATTCACAGGAATAACACACACCTATGGTAATAAATAAAACAATAAAGGAAAAAAACAATTAAAAATAAACCAGAAAGTATAATATAAAGTCTTTACCCAATTCTTGGTCCACTCCCCAGAGGTTAACTACTATTGTTTCTTATTTGTATGCCCAGAAACTGCCTGTATACAATTAAAACTAGTTACACAGATTAAAAAAAAAAATAGAGTTTACAATATTCTCCTTCATAATTTTAACATATTCTAGGTATCCTTCTGAGAGTATACCTTATCTAATTCTTTCAAAGCTGCATGATATTCTGGCATGTATTAGTACTGCAATTTATTCACCATCCTCCTATTGAGGAACTTGAATTGTTTCTAGCTTTATCCTATTATTGACAAGAGTGCAACAATTACCAATGCCTATGTGTGCAATTGATTAAGGTATAGGATAAATTCCCTGAAGTTTAACTATTAGGTCACAAAGTAAGGCATTTAAAACTTGAAAGATATTTGCTAATTATCCTTCTAACTACAGTCTGAAGGATTTGGATTAGAATTAAATGTTAATGCATATTTCTGAACAGACACTTTATGCAACTGTATTACTATGAACAGCCATGGGATAAATTCCTAGAAACAGAACACTTGGGTCAGTGTATATACATTTAAAATTTGAAAGATATTATCAAACTTCTCTCCATAAAAAATAAAACAATGAACATACCAACAGCTATTGGAGCACAGTAGTGCTTTTTCTTAAGTGTTGGACCTTCATTAATAACAGGTACTATTCTACTTTATAGTCCTCTTGATAACTGCTATTTTTTTAATTTGTATTTAACATGAGGGTGATTAAGTATCACTCACAATTACTGATCACTGTATTTCTTTATCTGTGAGCTACCTTTACCAGCAGGCTGTTAATTTCTTAAAGATCTTTGCTTTAAGGTAGTGCAAATATTTTCCTCGGTTTATCATTTATATTCTGGCTTTATTTAAAATGTATTTTTAAAAAATAGCCATTTTATGTTAAACATTTTCTTTCTAACTTCTGTATTGTTTATTTTCCTTTCTAAATTTTAGAGAGTGTACTTACCAAGAATTAATCCCATGACAAATGTTTTAAAGTGAACTGGGTCATAGATCCACACAAATACCTAGAAGAATCAAGAAACTCCAGTGCTTAAAGTTCTAAGATCACATTACAGCAACAGTTAGTTCCCACCTATTAACACATAAGAACTACTTAAAGATTAAACAAATTTCAAAGACCTTTCCTTTAGTAGCAGTGGTTTTTTGGGTACCTATTCAGTTAGAAAATTATTTTTAAAACTATAAATTAGGTAATGCAGTTAAGTACACTTTCATGTACTTGCATGTTTTTAACAATTTACTCCTGGGTACAAACCATTACTTATTCAACTTAAAGACCATCAACTGTACAGCTTTCTCTCCCTAAGGTAGTGATGTATATAGGCATGAGCAGAGTAAATCAATCAAAGAGCACAGTTAAGACACACTGTAGTCAGGCCCTATGACAGATCCATCAGCTCTCAATTCCACCCTGTTCTCTCAATGAGAGAGATGAAAAGGACCAATATCAAAGATTATGCCCAACACAGAAATACAAAGGATCATAAGAGACTACTATCAGCAATTATATACCAATAAAATGGACAACTCGGTATAAATGGACAAATTCTTAGAAAAGTACAACTTTCCAAAACTGAACCAGGAAGAAATAGAAAATCTTAACAGACCCACCACAAGCACGAAAATTCAAACTGTAATCAAAAATCTTCCAGCAAACAAAAGCCCAGGTCCGATGGCTTCACAGCTGAATTCTACCAAAAATNTTGGGAGAATGGCATTGAAACATGTATATTATCATATGTGAAATGAATCACCAATCCAGGTTCAATGCAGGATACAGGATGCTCAGGGCTGGTGCACTGCAATGACCCAGAGGGATGGTATGGGGAGGGAGGTGGGAGCGGGGTTCAGGATGGGGAACATGTGTACACCGTGGCAGATTCATGTTGTCGTATGGCAAAATCAATACAACATTGTGAAGTAATTAGCCTCCAATTAAAATAAATAAATATTAAAGAAAAATTATGCTCAGTGAACATAAAAGATTCTATGACTCTCTGTAATAATATTATTGCCCCAAAGTTGGGAACTGCTGCTTTAAAGCTTACTTTATACAACAGAAATTTCATTTAGAATAATTAGAATTCTGTTCATCAACCATAAAACTCTTAGTTTTATTCTCTTGGTTTTTATAAATAACAGTAGTCCTCCATTTCCTGATTCTATTTTGACCAAAGCTCTTTGTTACTATCTTTTTGATCTGGTTCCAACAATCCTCTTTTTAAACTCTGCGTATTTATCCTGGAAATCAGATCTATAGATGTCACTTCTGCCATTTAGCTCTCTAAAGAAACAAATTTTAAAAGACATTTCCCATCTTTAAAAGTTTGATTCCTCCAGCTCCATTCTTTCTCAAGACTGCTTTGGCTATTCAGGGTCTTTTGTGTTTCCATATAAATTGTGAAATTTTTTGTTCTAATTCTGTGAAATATGCCACTAGTAATTTGATAGGGATAGCACTGAATCTGTAGACTGACTGCCCCTGGTAGTAGAGTCACACAATATTGATTCTTCCTACCCAGGAACATGGAATATCTCTCCATATATTTATGTCATCTTTGGTTTCTTTCATCAGTGTCTTATAATTTTCTGTATATAGTTCTTTTGTCTCCTTAAGTTTATTCCTAGATATTTTATTCTTTTTGTTGCAATGATGAATGGGATTGATTCCTTAACTTCTCTTTCTGATTTTTCATTGTTAGTATATAGGAATGCAATGATTTCTGTGTATTGATTTTGTATCCTGCAACTTTGCTAAATTCACTGATTAGCTCTAGTAATTTTCGAATAGCCAAAGCAGTCTTGAGAAAGAAGAATGGAGCTGGAAGAATCAAGCTTCCTGACTTCAAATTATACTACAAAGGTACAGTCATCAAGACAGTATGGTACTGGCACAAAAACAGAAATATAGACCAATGGAACAATATAGAAAGCCCAGAAATAAACCCATGTACCTATGGGTACCTTATTTTTGACAAAGGAGGCAAGGATACACAATGGGGCAAAGACAGCCTCTTCAATAAGTGGTGCTGGGAAAACTGGACAGCTACATGTAAAAGAATGAGATTAGAACACTTCCTAACACCATACACAAAGATAAACTAGAAATGGATTAAAGACCTAAATGTAAGACCAGAAACATAAAACTCTTAAGAGGAAAACACAAGCAGAACACTCGATGATACAAATCAAAGCAAGATCCTCTATGACCCACCTTCTAGAATAATGGAAATAAAAACAGAAGTAAACAAGTGGGACCTGATTAAACTTAAAAGCTTTTGCATAGCAAAGGAAACTATTAGCAAGGTGAAAAGACAACCCTCAGAATGGGAGAAAATAATAGCAAATGAAACAACTGACAAAGGATTAATCTCCAAAACATACAAGCAGCTTATACAACTCAATACCAGAAAAACAACCCAATCAAAAAGTGGGAAAAAAACCTAAACAGACATTTCTCCAAGAAGACAAACAGGTGGCTAACACATGGTCAATACTGCTCATTATGAGAGAAATGCAAATCAAAACTACAAGGAGGTTTCACTTCATACCAGTCAGAATGGCCATAATCAAAAAGTCCACAAACAATAGATGCTGGAGAGGGTGTGACGAAAAGGGAACCCTTGTGCACTGTTGGTGAGGCTGTAAATTGGTATAGCCACTACGGCAGACGGTATGGAGATTCCTTAAAAAACTAGGAATAAAATCACCATATGACCCAGCAATTCCATTCCTAGGCATATACCCTGAGGAAACCAAAACTGAGAAAGACACCTGTACCCCTATATTCACTGCAGCAGTATTTACAATAGCTACAACATGGAAGCAACCCAGATGTCCATCAACAGATGAATGGATAAAGAAGTTGTGGTACATATACACAATAGAATATTACTCAGCCATAAAAAGGAATGCATTTGAGTCTGTTCTAATAAGGTGGATGAACCTAGAGCCTATTATACAGAGTGAAGTCAGTCAGAAAGAGAAAGATAAATATTGTATACTAATGCATATATATGGAATCTAGAAAGATGGTACTGAAGAATTTCAGGGCATCAATGGAGAAACAGAACTAGAGAACAGACTTACGGACATGGGGAGAGGGGAAGAGAGGATGAGATGTATGGAGAGAATAACATGGAAACTTACATCACCATATGTAAAACAGACAGCTAATGGGAATTTGCTGTTATGTCTCAGGAAGCTCAAACAGAGGCTCTGTATCAACGTAGAGGGGTGGGATGGGGAAGGAGATGGGAGGGAGGTTAAAGAGGGAGGGGATATATGTATACCTATGGCTGATTCATGTTGAAGTTTGACAGAAAACAACAAAATTCTGTAAAGCAATTATCCTTCAACTAAAGAACAGATAAAATTTTGTCAAAAGTCTGAAAGCATACTTCTTTGTACAGAATAAAATCTTAGCCTTTTTGGGACTGCAAGCACCCAAGCTTTTGCTCAGGCTGCTTCCTTTGTTTAATAGGCCTCTAACTCCTTTGCAGTGCACCTGGCAATCTGCCAGTCATCCTTCAAGGCTCAGCTCAAGTGTCCAGGATCTCCAGACCATTCTTAATCCTCTTTTGATTAGATTAACCATCCCTGATTGGTATTCTCCCATCATAATACTATCCCATGTCATAATACAGTGCAGGCATACTTCAGATATTCCAAGATTAGCTCCAATAATACTGCAATAATACAATTTTTTATTTTTTGGTTTTCCCAGTGCATATGAAAGTTACATTTACATTATACTATAGTCAATATTAAGTGTACAATAGCATCATGTCTAAGAAATCAATGTACATACCCTAAGTAAAAAATACTTTATTGCTAAAAAATGCTAACCATCATCAGAGCCTTCAGTGAGTCAAATTTTTTTTTTTTTGCTAGAAGAGGATTTGAAATATTGTGAGAAACACCAAAATGTGACCCACACAAAGTGAGCAAATGTTGCAAAGATGAAGTCAATAGACTCATGCAATGTGGGGCTGCTGTAAATCTTCAACTTGTAAAACAAACAAACAACAAACACCAAAACAAAACCTGCTCCCAAAACACTTTATCTCTGAAGCACAACAAAATGAGGTATGTTTGGTTTGTATGCTTGCTAGACTAAAAGAGTTTTCAAGAAGAGAATTTTATCTTTTTATCATGCTATTCCCAGCAACTATAAAAATGACTTGGCATAGAGTTAACCTGATGTTTAACTGAAAGCATTTGAGCTTTCACATTTAAGAAAGATCTGTGGTTTTCTATTACACTGGTTCTTAAACAGGGCTTCACATCAGAATCACCCAGGGAAATGTAATACAAAACACACACAAATACACACTCTAGATTCCATCCTAGAGATCCTCATGCAAGTATGTCTGGAATGAGCCTAGTGCACATTTTCTGAAAAGCCTTCCCAGAATTTCAAGCTCACAGCTCCAAGAATGACTACTTTTTAAATTTATACTACCTTTGTATTAAGCATAGAAAGAAATTCACAACTCAATGGCTAGTATATAACAAAATGTTTTTGTAATGGTTAAATGACTAAATTAAGTGGTCTTCATGGAAGGCTACCACCACACAAACATTCTATAAAATACATTAAAATGATTTTGAGTAAAGCATCAAGTAATGTTGAAAATTTTAGACTCTTACAGTAATGTGTCTGACTGTGAGAGGTAGAAACCAGTATGTGTTCCTCATTAACCGTTCTGCTTCTTTTCCTTTTGATTGTAATGGAAACCCTGTATTTTACTGGGCAAAGGATCACTCAGTATGAAAATCATGTTTCTAAGACTTTACCGCAGGAAGGCATGACCATGTGAATAGGTTCTGGCCAATGGTTCAATTCCATTGGCCAGAACCTGCCTGTTTTCTGGATAGTATCCTGAAAAAATAAGGATGTCCCTCAGTTTCCTTCCCTCCTCTGGATGCATATATAAGGCTGGCAGTCATTTTGGACCATGAGATAATCTTTACTAATTGCCTCACACATGCAGAAAACTTCAGATCTACCATGAAGCTGCTCTATCTGCTTACCATCAGATTTCATTAATGAGAGAGAAATAAGTATCCGTCTTAAGTCACTGTTATTTCATGTTTTCTACCTATCACAGACAACTGAACGTACTTCTGACTGATTTAATAAATTTTTTATAAACTCAGAGAAATTCATTTTTTAAAAGGGTAGATTTTATATCTATATGGTTAAATTTAATCTAAATTACTTCTTTTCTTAGTGAAGGCATCAAAGATAATTCTAAAAACTCCTATGGAAAATTGGATTTCTACTTTTAGAAGATACTCTCACCTCATTTCCATCCAGAAAAACTTGATCATCATGGGGCTCAAGCTTGAATTTTTTCTTGGTTTCCTTCTTTTTGGGAGTTCCAGGAGTTTCCTCCTATTAAAAAACAAGTTGAATAGAAGAAAAAGTATTTACAAACAAGCAAAAAGGAATATGACATTCATATACTCAAAGTTTTATGATATGAGACACAGAAATCAAAATTCTCAATCATGGTATTTATAAAAACCCTAATATGGTTTAAGTGGTTGCTGCATAAGATTTTAAAAGTCTTGATATGCCAGTAGTGATAACATGCATGTAATAAATTTTTTACTTTTACTTAATTCTAGTTGAAATCACCTTTTTGGATTCTTCCTTTTCACCATCTTTTTTTTTTTCTTTTTCCTTTTTTGTCTTTTCATCTTTTAGATTTTCTTTCTTGCTCTTTTTATCTTCTTCTTTTCCACTTTCAGCTTTTCCTTTCTCTTTTTCTTTTTTTATGTCTTTCTCATACTTCATTTTCATTACTTTTAGTGCCCGATGAAAAAACTGCTTCTTTAAAAGCCTTAAAAAAAAAAGGTATGACATTATATTCCCTATCCATTATGTAGATGTAGACTGAAAAGCAAAAATATCAAGACCTGAATAAAGTGAACAAAGAAAGACATAAATTGGCAACTCACAAGAAAAATTACAACTAGTAAGTCCATGGAAAAACAGTCTATTCGAAAACTTGTACAGTCAACCTGATTATATGAAATCTAATTTTCAACTATATAATTTAATGAGATTTCTTAAGTTTTTCTTTAGGTTCATAAGGAGTAATCAAAATTCTGCTTTATTTAAAGTTAAGTCTCAAATTCAAGAGTAGACATAAGTGGAATATAAATATATGCAGTTAAATGTTAACAGATTAAAAATGTGCCCATGATCTGTTGATCCAAATTGTGTCTTCAGATGTCTTTCTTGACATTATTTTCTTCTCTCCACGTACCTCACTACTCAGCCCGCCACTAATATCTTCAATTAAATAATAATTAAAGACGCTGAGATTTCTGAACTCTGAAAACAATTCATCACAGTATCAAGATAAAAACTGTACAAAATATTTGGCAAGACAACACTATGTGTTTCTCTCAACACATTCTGTTATCCACAGCAGTTTTTCTTCTAATACAATTCATGTTATATTTGTTATAAACTTAAGAGTGAGATGCTTGCTTTGTTCTTTTTTGTTGTTGTTCATTTTATTATCTGATGAGTTTGGAAGCTCAGCTGAGACCAAATTAAGTCAATCTTGGTTGACTCAACCTTTTCTAATCCTACTCAAGTAACCGGGTTACGCTTATTTTTATCATCTAAAAGAAAAACTTTTCAAATCTTATGTTCCAATTTCAGAGTTCTTCATTTGTTCCTTCCTTACTGTCTTGATAAAGGATAACTATCAAAACACAACCTAGAAGCTATGTCTCACTGCCATCAGCTGGGCCTGTTAACTATTCACCTTTCTACCTCCACTGCTGCCTGCTCCAACACATCATACCACTTGCTAACTAGACACTTCCTTTCTGGCCAAATACGACTTATTTCTGATCATTATGTTGTACCTACCTGTGTTTTGACCTGCTTGGCTGGTCAAAACACAGGTGCCCAATTAGGATCATCCAATGAACATCGCCAAAAAGCTAATTTCTAGGTCTCCTCATTTGGACTTTTTCTTGTTCAGAAGAACTATATAGTATACAATTGTGCATCTGTCTGAAATGTTCCCAAAGAATCTAGCATTAATATCTACTGCTGCTGCTAAGTCGCTTCAGTCGTGTCTGACTCTGTGCAACCCATAGACGGCAGCCCGTGAGGCTCCCCCGTCCCTGGGTTTCTCCAGGCAAGAACACTGGAGTGGGTTGCAATTTCCTTCTCCAGTGCATGAAAGTGAAAAGTGAAAGTGAAGTCGCTCAGTCGTGTCCGACTCTTAGCGACCCCATGGACTGCAGCCCACCAGGCTCCTCCGTCCATGGGATTTTCCAGGCAAGAGTACTGGAGTCGGGTGCCATTGCCTTCTCCGATTAATATCTACTACATATACATATATGAATATCTGTTTACATATACACATATATGTAAACAAGAAAAAATCTGAAATGAGACCCTTAATAATTAACTACTTAAGAGCAGAAAGTGAGATTTAAGAGTAGTGGTGAGTATCTAAATGAGGGGGAATCTTTAATTTTCATTCTACTTCAGACTTTCTTGAAAAAATTTATAATGAAAATATTCTAATTTCTTTATTTTTCACTTATATAAGTTCCAAATTTTCTATCAGGATCAGGATCCTTCATTACAATTTAGTATGAAAATGAAAAAACATCTTACTTATTGTATGTTAAGTGAAGAGCAGCATTTCATACTACAGTTCATATTATAGCTCTCCATATATTAAGAGTACATGTGTATATATATAGATACTTGAATATATAGTCTCAAATGGTAATGTAATTATTCTTGGGGCAACATCATTAGTACTTTGGATTTTCTTCTGCATCATTTTCAAAGTTTTCTCAAGTTTCTTTGCTTTCATTGTGTTCTCAAAGTTTTCTTTGCTTTAGTGAAAAAAGTTCTTAATAAATAAATAATTAAAAAAATAAACCACAGAACTTTAGGAAAAAAAACAATTCTTCCCCTGACAAGCAATTGCAGAAGAGGACAGAATCAGCAGGAATATCTGCTTCTGTTACTTCTCCTGCACAGCTGCTCCACCCCATGAGAGAAAAGTAAGATTATTGACCAATCAAATTATTAATGAGAAATTCACAATCAGGTAGATGGGTTCAAATATCACCTCTATCACTTAATTAGCTACATAGTATTGGGTAAGTTACTTAATTTTAGTATATTTCTAGTTACAATACAGTGTGTTCTGCAAGAAAGAAAGGAAACTTCAAGAATAGCCTCAAGAATAGCCTTCAAGAATAGCCTGGGTTTCTAGAACTAAATGAGAAGCATACAGATTGTTTACCATGGTGCCTGGAATGCATGTTTTCAATGTTAGCCATCACCAGTGCTGTAGTGAGATCATTAATTTCATTTAATAGGGAAAACACATTTGGTTTATAAATCATTACATTATACCTTCATTCCATTCATTAATAAGTGGAATCATTGACTTACTCCTTGACAGGGAATGTCTACTTCAATTCACCATATGCCTCAAAAAATGAGATGACACTATTGTAATAAAATCAATGCCTCAGTTTATTTAGCTTTAAACACACCGTATAGAACAAATCACCTACATAAACTGACATTTTCACAGACTACTCATGCTTTCCTAACTCAGGATGTTCTATGCCCTCTGCCAGGATCAAATGTTCACTCCCCTATTGTTTGCTGGATAATCACCTAGTTTACGTTTCAAAATTTTATTAAAACGTTTTCTCTGTGAGGCTATTCTTGAAGTTTCCTTTCTTTCTTGAGGAACACACTGTATTGTAACTAGTCACAGATCTTCTCTAATGGACAACAATATGTGCTTTGGAGGCAAGAGCCAAGTCACATTTATCTCTGTATTCCTGAGGCCTGGCCTATAATAAATATTTGGTAAGTACTTGAAGAATAAATAAATGGATTAAAAGCAGCCTGCAAAATGTCACTAAATTACTTATTACTTTTCTTCACCTCTGAATTTTTTCCCAGGTTTAGTACATGTTTATTAAATGCCAGACATGTGTTTAGGACTTTAACTTATCTAACAAGCGTGAGGTTTTATTAAATGCCCACATTGAGCTAACTGCTGCAAAGTTACAGTAAAGTATAGAACAGTCCTCCAACTGCCTTCCGATTTGGCAGGCAAGATATAAAAAAAAAAATACACACATGTAACAAATCTATTTAAACAGTTAAGGACCAAACTGCATATTACCTTTATCAATTCCGTCGAATATTAGATTAATGTAGCAGACCTGGGGAACACTAAATGGTAAAGATGGAATGTGGGGGACTTATATTGAGAGGCAGGCAGGATAGAACCCCGTCGGGAAAGCGGTAGGTTATTACCAAAATAAGACCAGAAAAGAGAATGAGTGTGGTATATGAATGAGAGTGAAAAGGACATTAGTGGATTGGGGGATTGGAGATGTAAAGTCACAGGAAGGTCAGGATAACACTAGATACAGGATTTAAGAGTCTGTACTTGAAACAGGCCATGAAGAAGCATGGAGCATACTAGAAAAGGCTGTTTTGTGTATCATACTACAGTTTCCTGTTTTCTTTTGTTTTTCCTCAACCTCCCTCAAGCACACTTCAGAGAATGAGACAGGACTAGTGTTTCTCTGTGGTTTTGCCTGTAGTCAGTCAGGAACCCACGAGAAATGGTCATCATGAGGTCTCTATGGTTATTATTAGAAGTGGTTTTGAAAAATTTATGCTTCTCTTAGTGCAAAAAGGACCCCAAAAGCTTGATATGAATGGGAATAACATATACAACAAAAAGTGAGTGTATTGCTATAACCATCTCCATACTCAAGGTGTTTTGTTTTGTTTTTTTTTTTTTTGCTTTTCATATAACAAAGTATCAAGTCTCCTAAAAAGCCAAGAGAAACACAATACTGGCTGCTTATCTCAGAGAGTTGGGCTCAGATTTTATATTAAATTTTAGTGTATGTGCTGCCAAAGCAAGCACTAATATTCAAACAATACTGACAGGTTAATCCTTCATCTTAATTTTTGCTTCATTAAATGGATCATTATTTTGTAGGAGATAGTATAATGCAGTGTTTAAGAGCATGGACTACACTACAAAGCCCGATGGCTGGATTTAGAATTTTGTCTCGCCACTTACTAGCTTTGTGACTTTGGGTAAGTGATTTAAGTCCTTTGTGCATTTATAGCGTCTTCTACTTTTTATACTATGTATAAAAAATAAGTCTATTTTGAGGCAGGTAGGGAAATTTGCACTTTGGAATTCTAACACACAGATGGCTACAAAGGAAAACAGAGACTGCACTGCTGTTAGCTAATCCCTGCCCCAACAATGAAATTTTCATTGTTTCTGAAAGGTCCATTAATGACTCTAGTTTTAGGCAGCTAAGGATTTTTTTTTTTGGCTGTGCAGCACAGCTTGTGGGGTCTCAGTTCCCCAATAAGGGATCGAACACCAGGCCCATGGCAGTGAAAGTAGGAGTCTTAACCACTGAACCATGAGGGAATTCCCTGACAGCTAAGAATTTTAAGAAACATTTAACAATTCTTCGACTTTACAGCTTTAGCAGATAGACTGTGAAATTTTTTTTCACAGTTTTTTAAGAGGGTTCTCATGTGGCTGCTGCTTCCCAGGTGGCTGAATGGTAAAGAACCCTCCTGCCAATACAGGAGTCTCAGGTGCAATCCCTTGGTCAGGAAGATTCCCTGGAGAAGGAAACAGCAACTCACTTCACTATTCTTGCCGGAAAATTCCATGGACAGAAGGAGCTTGAGAGGCTACAGTCCTTGGGGTCACAAAGACTAAGACACAACTCAATGAATGAGGACTTAAAATGTGGCTGCCATTTAAAATGCCATTAATCAATATATTAGTAAATGCTATGTGTATCTCTTACTAAATATATAAGATAATTTAAAATGTCAAATTCCCACCAATTATAAAATTCACTGTCACAGAAGCAATCTGATTTACTAACATCTTAATAAATATGTTCAAGTAGTAAATAAACCAAGGGGAAAAACTGGGGGGGGGCCCACAAAACCAGCATACTTCTTTCCAACAGAAAAGTGATTTTTGGGGGGGGGGCCCATATCACATGGCATGAGGGATCTTAGATTCCTGACCAGAGATCGAACCTACGGCCCCTGCAGTGGAAACACAGAGTCCTAACCACTGGACTTCCAGAAAATGGATTTTTTTAACACCATTCACCATGAAACATTTTTCCCAAAGAAGAAGTACCTATAAAACACATGGATATGTTACTGAACTGTCTATACTTCATCTTGGAATCAAGAAAAGATAGATGTCACAGCTGCCTTGATTTCACAAGGAATACAATAGCAATCACAAACAAAATGGAAGAGTGTACCTGGCTAATGGCTCAGTGGGTAGACACACAAACAACAGGGACAACAGGTCAATTAGGAGACCCTGACAA
Organism: Neotragus moschatus; assembly: GCA_006410615.1. Taxonomy (NCBI): domain Eukaryota; kingdom Metazoa; phylum Chordata; class Mammalia; order Artiodactyla; family Bovidae; genus Neotragus; species Neotragus moschatus. Next base: position 815,630 of record SJYA01000228.1, read on the forward strand.
AGTTTTGGAAAAGACTCTCCACCTGTTTTCTCTAGAAAAGAAAGAACTTTTATGTTCACAATAAGCACTGGTGTATGATTTTTATTGCTGATCCCTCAGTTCAGTCAGCCTGCAAATGTACAAATTTAACAGAACACAAATAAAAACTATAAAAATATGATGCTCTAACTCCAAATAAATGCATTTCCTGAGGTACTAAAGATATCCAAGTTATGTGTAAAAGTCATGCTTGAGCTATGTTGTAACAGAACTAAACAATGAAAACAGGGAAGGAGCTTTAGGACCACGGAGACCATTTTTAAATTACTATTCACATTATCCTTCACTAAGAAATAGAGTACCTGTTACAGTAGTCAACCACAGACTCCCTTGTTGTAAATAAAGCTTCCTCTCCTTTCTTGGCCTTTGCCCACTTTGAATCCAAGAGGCAATCCACTGCTTTAGAAGCTAAAAAAGAAATTAATTATTTTAAATTTAGTATACAGCAGAACTTGAGTCTATCTAAATAATATTCTATAAGGCAAATTTCAACATTCCAGCATTTGAAAATAAAACCAAGTTCAACAGAAAATTTAAGTCTGACACAATCATGACAAATAGCTCAATTTGTGAAACATACTGATAAGCAGCTTTTTAAAGTAATGCTGTGAAATAAATGATAAATAAAAAATATTAACTCAAGCAATATAAATGAGAAAATGTTCTTAAAAAGTTCAAAATAAATGTAAATATCACTCTTATCAAATAATCAAAATATAAGACAAACCAAAAATTATCCTCTATCACAGTTAAGGGAAATTCTGTCTCTAAGCTTTAGCACCAAGGAATAAGTTCTGTGAACAATCTACTGTTGTCACTAGAAAAAGCTAAAAAGAGATCTGAAAAGAATAGCATGTCTATTTTTCAAACTTTTAATGACTGGCAAAATCATTAATCTTAGCACTAAAGAGAATATAAAGCAATTTCTTCTCGATAATAGCAATTCAATCTTAACTGATCAGACAGGCAAACTCAACTACTATTGACTTATAAGTTATGGGGCAATACTACAGATGATATTAGCTTATAATGAAGTTGTTCAGATTATATGAAGAAAAAAGCTCCCAACTTGGTTCCAACAGACTGGTTTCTCACTAAATTCTATGCTGGAGTTTTTTTAAAAAGTATCATTAAGTACATGTACTATCTGATTAAAAATAAGTACTGAAAATAAATCTTATATTATAAAAAATATCTCAAATGTCATTAAAAAGTACTTTATTTTTACTACTGACATTTTTAATCATGAAAGGAAAGAATAAGATAATCATGTGCCATATGCCCCTCACCTAGCTTCACCAATCATTCCTGCAAAGCACTTTTAAAACATCTGCCTATCCCCAAATTAGGTGGTGGCTCAGACGGTTAAGCATCTGTCTACACTGTGGGAGACCTGGGTTCTAGCAATCCACTCCAGTACCACTGCCTGGAAAATCCAAAGGACAGAGGAGCCTGATAAGCTACAGTCCATGGGGTCGCAGAGAGTCGGACACAACTGAGCAACTTCACTTTCTTTCTTTAAAAATATGTACACTAACATAATTTAAATATGAAGTCCTACCAATAAAATAATCAACTCGGTGGCCCATCATATTGGTGGACTTTGTTGGACAGTTGAATCGAAGAAACTTGGCTACAGCCTTTTCTTCTTTAGATGGTTCACCAACTTCCTGAAAAGTAACAATATTAAATTTAACGCAATCATTTACTTGAAACATTCATACACTTAAGAATAAATTACAGATCTTTTCTGAAAATCTTTTAAAGTGTACTACAGGCCTTTCTTTCAAGCTTTTTTTAGAGCAGACCTGGTAATCTATACAAAAGACAGAACGGAGATTTTAAAAATTACACATCTTTCAAATACAAGTTGACAGAGCCCAAAGTTGCTTGTCTCTTGGCTTCAGCTACAAGGCATTTATTTTGAGTTGTTTTTCCAGCATGGTAATCATTTTGTACCAGTTCACCTTTACCCTTGCTTGGTCTCTCTTTACAAGCCATAAGACAATAATTCAAAACATTAAGAGGTTGTCAATAGTGAGTGTCCAAATGCCAAAGTAAGTAGAAACAGGTGCCATAAATAAATGTTAAGTAACAGCCAAACAAAACCCTAAACAAAAGACTACAGATTATAGGAGGAGTTCTCAAATTAACCAAAGATAGCTGTCCCAGTGTGGTCCCAGATACAAGATACTACTTGAGATGCTGAAGATTTGTATTCCCTTTTCTTTTAGGCTTACAAATTGTAGATACTTTCAGGGAATCCTTTCTCACCTTGCCTTTAAATGCAATAGAGAAGTAAGTTACAATTTCATTTAAAACTGACTGGGCTTCCCTGGTGGTTCAGCTGGTAAAGAATCCACCTGCAATGTAGACCACCTAGATTGGATCCCTGGGTTGGGAAGATCTGCTGGAGAAGAGAATGGCTCCAGTATTCTGGCCTGGAGAAATTCATGGACTGAGAATTCCATGGATTGTATAGTCCAGAGTGTCACAAAGAGTCAGACATGGCTGAGTGACTTTAAGAACTGATTAATGGAACTGAACAAAGAGTTTTGAAAAGGCTGCTTTAATCCTTCCCTGTTTTCTAAAATTTTCTCATTCCTTCTTCCAAATTTTCTACCACTTCATTGTTTATCATTTCCCATCTTGCTTTTATTTCCTTACCTTCTGAACTACTTTTGAGTAGTTAAAAGCAGTGTACTTATTCTCTCCACTCATATACTGAAGAAAATGAGAGCAATTTACATTTGCATATATATCTTATGTTTTTTTTACTTTTAGAAGTTGTCTTACTACTGTAAGCTACTAATATCAAAATAAAAGCACTGTCTTCACATTGTTAAGCAGAATAGAGAACTCAAGCAATATTTCTAGCAATGTATAATTTAAATGTGAATGATTTCATGAAGAGTTATTTCTTAAAACGAATAAAGTGCCAAATAATAGTGAAGAATGAACTGCCAAGAATCTAGACTGCTGAGAACAAATAATGCTGAAGACAACTATCTTTTAGGCAAGACATTCTAATAATACAAAACAGGAAAAATAAACTATCTAAATCATCTGTATTTACATCAGTTTTTCCACAAATTTCAAAGAAGTCTGAATTCACTTATGTCTGCGGAAAATAATGGACAACTAACAAAGTCTCAGGTTTAACTTTATCCTGAAGAGGAGTAATTTGTGAGATGAAGTGAAAACCTGTGCCTTTGTTGTTGGGTCACCAGACAGCTACTTCTTGGATTTCTTTGCATTTCCCAATTTCTCTGCTTCAAACAGCCAATTAACAGTGCATGATTTTTATACTCTCATACTACCTCATTTGTGGGTTACTATTTGTGACAATAAAAATTAGAAACCCACACATTGTAAATCAACTATATGCCAATATAAAATAAAAATTGAAAAAAAAGAGAAAAAAAACCCAAATCATTCAATCCAAAGAGTATAATAAAAACCAAATATTTATAAGAATAAAAGACCTTTAGTTTTATATATAAAAATAAATATCACAGAAAAATAGAATCTTAAAAAACTGTAAATTCAAATTTTAACACTACCAAGTTCACTACCATCTACAGTGCTCATAATTATTTAATCTGGGGTCCAGTCCACTCCAGTATCCTGGCCTTGAGAATTCCATGGACTATACAGTCCATGGGGTCGCAAGGAGTTGGACAAGACTAAGCAACTTTCACTTTCACAAAATATAGTTCTCACAAGCTAAAAAGTATTCTATATTTTGGTTTTTGAAATCACACTAAAATACATTAGTATACGTAAAACGATAGCATTTAATTATGCCTGAGTAACACTGAATTTCTAGAAGCCTTATCTATTGGTAAACAATATCCTGTAAATAGTTGGAAATAATAAGATAGTATAATTGGCTTTATAGAGAACCAATTCTATTTTATAGTCACACCCATACATGTTTAATTTTTCCGTCAGTTAATACATCTGTTGTCAATCTAAAGATTTATCCAATTGACTGATTTGTTACTGGGATATGCTTGATTTAAAATGATATGTGGGGGAGAAGACATAAACGTAAATTGTTCAAATATACACTTACTGAGTTGTTTACCCTAAAATACCATTGGGTGCTACAGTTAATACCAAAATTTTGTTAAGGCACAAAACCTACAGTATGCTACAACTATCCAAAATAACAACTGTTATTTTTCAAAATGAGTGGTAGAAAAAACATTTTAGGAATACAAAATGAGAGCCATGAAAGATCTCCTGGAAGAGGGTCTGAAAGATGAACAAGTTTAGGATAAGCTGAATGAATAGTATAAAAATACTGTGGCTGAAAATGAGTATAAAATTTGGCTTCACTAGAGACAAGTTAGCATTTTGAGGCTAAGTACGTGTAAGTATAATAGGGCTAAATAGTATTCAAAGCATTCTGATAAATTTTAAATTTACCCTGTAAGTCACAGAAAGTTTTTGATGAGGAGGACATAATGAGAAAAAAAATGACTGAGACACTATTTTGGAGCCTACATGTAGAATGAACTGGGGAATAAATGCATAAGACAGGGAAACTAGTTAGTATTTCAAGTAAGACGTGATGTGATACTCTGGACTAAGAAGGATTTTGATATTTGAAACATTTCAAATGTAGAACAGATAGGAAGAACTCAGTGATAAAGGATGAATGAAATTACTTAATAAAAGATGTCAAATTTCTAGTTTGATCAACTAAAAGGACAGTTTTTCAATAACAGAATTTCGGAATGAAGGTTATTCTGGGAGGAAACAATCACATCAACCTTACGCATGACAAGTCTACACTCATACTAACACTCAAACCATTAACTAAACATGGTACCAATCAACTGACTGTTGATACAGGCATCACACGTAAACTATGTTATAAGGAAACAAAAGAAACTGAAAAGTTCACTCTATTATTATACAGTACGGAATCGGATTCTGCATGAATCCACAACAGTTTAAAAACCTCATTTTAACAATTAACTTCAAGTTCACCAAGCTCTTTTCCACAACTGCAAAAACATACTCAAGAATTCTATCTTCCTTCCCTTCCCCTCCTTGGTAAAGACACTCTAAGCATGAATAAACAGAAAAGGCCCAGAAAACATGGACTTGGATAATCTCTCTCAACTAGACACAGAGTTCCTTATTCATTGATACTTTCAGTATCAGTAACTTCCCTAAAACATCTGACTAGAATTCTTAAGATATTTGTACAAAAGAACTGATATCTTCCTTGCTCTTCCCTCAAGTTCAAATCCTTAAAAAACTTCTATATCTTTGGTGAAATATATACCACATATAACTTACCCATATTGTAGGTTGCCTCTAAGAGTTTAGGATTTGTGCCATCTGCTGGGGCTCTGAAGCCAGAAAGATTGTTATTGAAGCATACCAAGATTACATGACTTGGGAAGCTAGTAATACAGAAGAGCCTGCCAAGGAATCTTCATTTTCACTGCTCCCCTGCTGCAGGCTAAAACAGTCTTATCCTCTTCCTGTCTATATATACATTACCTTCAGAATATTTTCCTAACTTTTCTAGAAATCTAATGACAAAATTGAAGGTCTTTTGGGGACAGCATCAGCCACTAAAAAAGAGAAACAAGTTTATCAACCTTCCAATGAAGGGAACTTTGTAGCTCAATGAATGAGCCCAAACATCTTAGAATGAGCAAGCAAAGAAGCAATACATTTTGAGGGTGGACTGCCAACCCAAACACCAAGATGCCAGCAGTTGCAACTCACAGTCCAAAATTACAAAAATGGAAAGTTAGGGTAGAGCTTTCTTTTTAAATTATTTAACAAATACTATTTTTTATTTCTGAATACATCAACATTAAAAAATACTACAATAAAACTGGGGTTACCATTTCTGCTGCTGCTGCTAAGTTGCAGCCCACCAGGCTCCCCTGTCCCTGGGATTCTCCAGGTAAGAACACTGAAGTGGGTTGCCATTTCCTTCTCCAATGCATGAAAGTGAAAAGTCAAAGTGAAGTCGCTCAGTCATGTCCGACTCCTAGTGACACCATGGACTGCAGCCTACCACGCTCCTCCGTCCATGGGAGTTTCCAGGCAAGGGTACTGGAGTGGGTTGCCATTGCCTTCTCCATTACCATTTCTAGCTATATATTATTTTAGCTGGTACTTTTAAGATAATCTTTTTGAGAAAAAAAAATTAGATTAAGAGTCAGTANACCATGGACTGCAGCCTACCACGCTCCTCCGTCCATGGGAGTTTCCAGGCAAGGGTACTGGAGTGGGTTGCCATTGCCTTCTCCATTACCATTTCTAGCTATATATTATTTTAGCTGGTACTTTTAAGATAATCTTTTTGAGAAAAAAAAATTAGATTAAGAGTCAGTAAGCCATGGGCTTCAATCTTACAGAATTTTTGACTTAGAATTTCTGCTCCCTCATTCGCCTACCCTCAAAATGATGAAAAAATTTTAAAATCAATTTATTCAACAGAAATAACCTTAGGTAATAAATAAGCTTGTTGAATAAATTGAGCAAAAGAAACAGATTAGGGCACCAATTGTCAATTTGTATTTTTATATAAGCAGTATTGTCTCAGATGGTAAAGACTTTGCCTGCTATGTGAGAGAACAGGGTTCCATCCCTAGATTAGGAATATCCCTTGGAGAAGGGCTACCTACTCCAGTATTTCTGTCTGGAGAATGCCATGGACAGAGGAACCTGGTGGGCTACATACAGCCCATGAGGTCGCATAGTCAGACATGACTGAGCGACAAACACTTTCACAAGCACTGTAAAATATTTGTGAAAATGCAACTAGGTTTTAAGTCAAAATCTGAAAGCCAGAGGAGATCTTAGATAAATCATTTGCTTAAAGTCATATAGTAGCTTAAAGGATGAGGGATAATGGTAGTATAGTAGTGGCTACTGAGGTTTCCAAAAAACCCAATTTGAAAATCCTTTTCACCTCTAAAATTTGATGGTACTAGGATTTTAAGCTAACCTTTCTAGTAAACAGCACTTTGTTAACCTATAAGCACTTACTGTATGTTCTTGAACTTACATGGTCGCCTATCTTAGAAAACTAACAATTATTTGTTCTCAAATATTTTATTAATTTGAATTGAGATCACTTTCACTTGGGAATCTCAAACAAGAAACTTCCTAATGTAATGTCAATGAATACATAGCTCATTTTTGGTTTTCAGTGGCCAGTAAAGTGAGTCCAAGAAGGAAATGTGATGAAATAGTCCTCTTGCTTCCAACTTTGATGGAATACCAGAAATCTAAAATTAGGCTATCCCAGAAAAAGCATACAAATTAACTACTTTTTAAAACCCTGAAGGTACATGTAGCAATCCTTTCCCCCAACATATAAATTACAATTCAAGGTCCCTAATTCTATTATATGTAAAAATCTTTTGTAAACTTGAAACATCAGGTAACAAACAACAGGAAACCCAGTTGATATTACAGAAATTTTTCTCCAAAAGTCTTACAATAGGATTTTTTCTGTAACTTCAACTGTAAACATGGCCATTACATTTGATCTTTTTGTCTAAAGCAATGCCAATATTAGTTTCTGATTCCTTGAAGGGAAAAAAAAGGGAGATTAATAAGCTACTGTATATTTTTATTAATCTGTTGAGACTGCATAATAGTACTTCAAGTAGCATGCCCAAGAGCTCTATAACATTCCTTCCACACAGCATAGCTATATAGAAAAGTTGAAGGATTTGAGAAATGTCATTTATTTTCACTTAGCAGTATAACAACTTGATTTTTAACAATCAGATCCTCACATACTTAGCTAATCCACAATTAAACTATAGTAAGTAAAAAATTTTTTATGGCACTCACAACTCAAAGGTTTATTTACTGAATAGGTAACTGTTAATCTTTCTTCAGCATATCAGAGTGCTTAGCAAAAACCAAAAAAGAGTTATGTGCCAAATACTATTTTCATAGCTTTCATAACCTTTAATAACAAGTCATCCACTCATGTATTTTTTCCACCACAACCCAAAGAGGATCNTTATTTACTGAATAGGTAACTGTTAATCTTTCTTCAGCATATCAGAGTGCTTAGCAAAAACCAAAAAAGAGTTATGTGCCAAATACTATTTTCATAGCTTTCATAACCTTTAATAACAAGTCATCCACTCATGTATTTTTTCCACCACAACCCAAAGAGGATCCCTTTTCAAGGTAAATATTCTTTCTTATGGATTTGGAAATAGAGGGAAAAAGCTAAGTAATTTGACCAAAGTTACACAGCTAATAATTAATGACACTGGGGTACAAACAGGCACAGTATGGCTCAAGTTTTAGCTCCCAGTCACTACCACTGCTATACCAGTTTTTAAGCTTTTTGCTTAATATGAGATCACAATTGAAACAGAGCAGCTATTCAAAGTAAATTAAGATCACCTTTGTGACCACGGTAAAGAACAGTTGAAATTTTAAAAAAAAGTTTATTTAGGGCCATAAAATGTACCATGTGTAAATATAAGAAATTCAGTAAGTACTAATTTGACTTCAATACAAATTCTAATAAAACTATTATGTATCCACAACTGACCAATACCATTAAATTTTGAAAGACTAGGAATAGTATAAATATAAGTTTCTTTCACAATAAACTTAAGCCTTGGTTTTATGACTTGTCTGAACTTGGGGAGGGGGCAGGATTTGTCTCTTTTTGGTCCCCTTCTGTACTCTATTTGTAACTACTTTCTTATTTCTGCCCAATTCCAAAATTCCAGATTTATTGATCACATCTTTTTTTTCCCCTAGTACTTCAGACTTTTAAGGATAATTTTAACTTGCATACCTAAATCACCCGTGGTGTAAGTTAAGTGATAAACTTTTTTTAACAAGGAAATAAAACATCAGACAGAAAGTCATTCTAAGCAATGAAATAGTAAGGAACAGACAGAAAATGAGTATAACAATTTGTGATTAGCATATTAACAATTTACAACATGCCCAATTTATGATGACATATGAAGGTTTCTAGGCACATAAACTAACAAGCAGACACACATCCTGAGTCTAAGATGTTCCACATGTTTAATCCTCTCAGCGGAGAGCATGAACAACAGGGGAAAATTGTAGGGAAGAAATACACAGATGACAGGCCTGTGGAATGAGGGAGGGATGCTATGTAGGTTATGAGGATGACACACTGCCATGTCAAACGTTCCTGGGCGCGACCCGCTCGTTGCAGTACCGAGAGTTTTATTTACACTGTGTCGCTGAAAGCAAGCCACAAAGCTTCAACTGGACGCTTACGTTAATAATAAAAAGGAGAAAGGAGGGTACAAGCAAACGAACACCTGGATACGTAGTTCGCCGCCTGGGCCTCGGGACAGCTGACCAAATCCCGCTCACTCCCACCTCCTACGGTCCTTCTATCCGCGCACAAAGAACGGGTAGCTTTAGGTCAGTCCTCCGCGTTCTACCCTAGTTACCGTGGCCTCAATTTCGGGACAGCTACGGCGAAAAGATGGGGTGGCGAAGGGAGGGGAGGAGCTCGGGAGGGNGAGGAGAAGGGGTTGACCGAGGATGAGATGGCTGGATGGCATCATTGACTCGATGGACGTGAATCTGAGTGAACTCCGGGAGTTAGTGTCGGACAGGGAGGCCTGGCGTGCTGCGATTCATGAGGTCGCAAAGAGTCAGACACAACTGAGCAACTGAACTAAACTGTACTTAATTCAATTTTTTGTGTATATAGATACAAGAAACTAGGGCTTCTCAGGTGGTTCAGTGGTAAACAATCCACCTGCCAATGCAAGAGACACAAGAGACACGGGTTCAAACCCTGGGTTGGGAAGATCCCCTGGAGAAGGAAATGGCTACCCTCTCCAGTATTCTTGCCTGGAAAATTCCATGGACAGAGGAGCCTGGTGGGCTATAGTTGTGAGGTTGCAAAGACTTGGACACAACTAAGAGGCTGAACACAAACACACATGTAAGAAGCTACTAAAATATAACATTTTATATTCCTATGTAATATGTAAAATCTTTTGCTTCCCATGGCTCCAATTGCTTCCCCCGTCCCCCACCATAAATGTCACTTCTAAGTTATTCATGGTCAGCACTACCCCCACTGGAAATGAAAGTACTGCATTTAAAGTGGTATATTTGAGAGCACACAGCAAGAAAGTACTAGGCTCTTTCCTAAGGAGAGGTATTTGGGGGTCTTGACCTTTCATCTGGCAAATGGAAAACTTTCTTCTGAACACCTTCGACCTGGGAATTGCTGACCTGAGGACCAGTGAAGTGAGCTGCTTGGTTGTAATAAAACAGTTCCAGCAGAGGTCTATTGATAATGTGACAAGCACAGACCAGGATTACCTAAGTACTTTTACATACAAATTGCTAATCTGAACTTTAATTTTGTAATAAAATACATGCTGAGAGTTTAGAGTGTGATTTTAAGAAATGCATGAAAATCCTGTTGTCGTTTTTAGTTGCTCAATCGTGTCCAACTCTTTGAAACTGCATGGACTGCANGCAGAGGTCTATTGATAATGTGACAAGCACAGACCAGGATTACCTAAGTACTTTTACATACAAATTGCTAATCTGAACTTTAATTTTGTAATAAAATACATGCTGAGAGTTTAGAGTGTGATTTTAAGAAATGCATGAAAATCCTGTTGTCGTTTTTAGTTGCTCAATCGTGTCCAACTCTTTGAAACTGCATGGACTGCAGCCTGCCAGGCTCCTCTGTCCATGAGATTTCCCAGGCAAGAATACTGGGGTGGGTTGCCATTTCCTTCTCCAGGACATCTTCTTGACCTAGGGATCAAACCCCATCCTGCATTGCAGGTGGATTCTTCACCACTGAGCTACCTGGAAAATCTGAATAATACTATACATGACTAATCAAAGAAAAAGTTTGCTTGTCTAGTCTTACATTCAAGAGTGAAGATAATTATTTTAATTAATATGTATTTTTTCATTCTGTCCACAAACGATATTGAGATAAGGAAATTTTCCTCTACCTTGGTTTTAAATTTTATTTTTATTTTTTATTTTTAAATTTTATTTTATTATTTTATACCTATATACACTTATGAGACTTATGAGAAAGCTGAAAGCAAATAGCATGAAGAATCCCCATATACTCTTCACTTAGCTTCTACAAATGGTAACATCTTATTTAACCACTGTACCATTTCCAAAACAGGAAATTGACACAGTTCTATTAAGTAATCTGCAGACCTAATTCAAATTTTGTCCTGTTCTACTACTTTTTCTGCTCAGGATCCAATCCCAGACTTTAGATTGAATTTAGTTGTCATGCATTGTTAGTCTTTAATCTGGGCCAATCCAGAGTTTTTCTTTGCCTTTCATGACAGTGAAACAGTGTCTCTATTTGACTCTTAGAAGAGTATTGGCCAATTCTTTTATGAAATGTTGTTCATTTAGATTTGTCTGATATTTCCTCATAACTACAGGCTGTATACTGTCACCTTGCTTATTTAACTTCTATGCAGAGTACATCATGAGAAACGCTGGGCTGAAAGAAGCACAAGCTGGAATCAAGATTGCCGGGAGAAATATCAATAACCTCAGATATGCAGATGACACCACCCTTATGGCAGAAAGTGAAGAGGAACTCAAAAGCCTCTTGGTGAAAGCAAAAGAGGAGAGTGAAAATGTTGGCTTAAAGCTCAACATTCAGAAAACGAAGATCATGGCATCCAGTCCCATCACTTCATGGAAATAGACGGGGAAACAGTGGAAACAGTGTCCGACTTAATTTTTCTGGGCTCCAAAATCACTGCAGATGGTGACTGCAGCCATGAAATTAAAAGACGCTTACTCCTTGGAAGGAAAGTCATGACCAATCTGGATAGCATATTAAAAAGCAGAGACATTATTTTGCCAACAAAGGTCCGTCTAGTCAAGGCTATGGTTTTTGCTGTGATCATGTATGGATGTGAAAGTTGGATAGTGAAGAAAGCTGAGGCGCCAAAGAATTGATGCTTTTGGACTGTGGTGTTGGAGAAGACTCTTGAGAGTCCCTGGGACTTCAAAGAGGTCCAACCAGTCCATCCTAAAGGAGATCAGTCCTGGGTGTTCATTGGAAGGACTGATGCTGAAGCTGAAACTCCAACGAAGAGTTGACTCATTGGAAAAGACTCTGATGCTGGGAGGGATTGGGAGCAAGAGGAGAAGGAGATGGCTGGATGGCATCACTGACTTGATGGATGTGAGTTTGGGTGGACTCTGGGAGTTGGTGATAGACAGGGAGGCCTGGCATGCTGCAATTCATGGAGTCGCAAAGAGTCAGACATGACTGAGCAACTGAACTGAACTGAACATTAAGATTATGCATTTTTGGCAAGGCTATCACAGAAGTGACAGTGTGCCCTGCTCAGCATGTTCTGTTAGGAGGAAGGAAGTTGATGTGTTCCATCACTGGTGATACTAACCTTGACCACTTAGTTACAGTTCTTCCCTTTGAAATTAGTTAACATCTAAGGGAGGTTACTTTGAAACCAGGTAAATATTCTGCTTTCCAGCATACTTTTGACCACTCATTTTAGCACTCATTAATTATCTTTGCCTGAAATAATTATTACTGTTGTGTTTGCCAAATGCTGACTTTAGATTGTTACCATTCCTTCTACATATATTAATTGGAATAATATTGTAAGAAATAGTTTATTTATTAATTTATTCTTACAATTATCTATGTGGCTTGACTCTCTAGAGGCCATCAGTTAGGAATTGTGAATGAGAATTAATGTGAAAACCTCCATCCCTACCCCTAAGAAGAATTGTTTCCTTTTGTGGTATCTGTGGAGCTGTTTTTTTTTTTTTTTTTTGGTTGGGGCTGATCTGGAAAAGAACTTATGTGGTTTTGTAGAGAGGACGATAGAGATTTCTCTCTCACTGTGCATCTGTTTTTATCCATGGATCTGCACTGGGGCTAAACATCTTTCCAAGAAAAAGACTTTGAACTCTGTGGAGGTATATATAACATGTGTGATGGACATGGGGAGTCAGAGTTTTGGAAAGAACAGTGTGGGGCATGAGAACAATGGGAGCTCCTTATAAGAGGAAAAGAAGCCTGATCTGGTAAGTCAGACCCAAACAGAACACTAGCTTCAGAGGAGGTGTAGATTGAGACCACTGAGGTTGAACTTACCTCTGATGTAGAGCACAGACCTCCGGCAGAGTACGATCCTTGGTAAAAGTTGCTTACTGTATTAATGAAAAGAACTGTGTGAGAGAGGGATACATTAGGAATTTGGGATTAAAACATGCATACTATTATATATAAACTAGATAACCAACAAGGACTACTGTATAGCACAGAGAACCACACTCATTATCCTGTAGTAACCTATAATGGAAAAGAATCTAGAAAAGAATATATATATGAAACTGAGTCACTTTTCTGTGCACTTGAAACTAGCACAACATTGTAAATCAGCCATATTTTAATTTGGTTCTCAACATTTGCATCTCTATTCCTGCCCTGCAAATAGGTTCATCTGTACCATTTTTTCTAGATTTCTAATGAAAGTGAAAGTCTCTCAGTCATGTCTGACTCATTGTGACCCCATGGACTATACAGTCCATGGAATTCTCTAGGCCAGAATACTGCAGTAGGTAGCTGTTCCTTTCTCCATGGGATCTTCCCAAACTGGGGATTGAACCCAGGTCTCCCACATTGCAGGCAGTTTTTTTTGCCAGCTGAGCCACAAGGGAAGCCCAAGTATACCGGAGTAGGTAGCCCATCCCTTCTCCAGGGGACCTTCCCAACGCAGGAATCAAACCAAGGTCTCCTGCATTGCAGGCAGATTCTTTACCAATTGAGCTATGAGGGAAGCCCCATATATCTGCATTAATAGTGATATTTATTTTTTTCTTCCTGACTTCACTTTGTATGATAGATTCCAGGTCCATCCACATCACTACAAATAACTCAGTTTTGTTCCTTTTTATATATACACCCTATTGTGTGTGTGTGTGTGTGTATATATCTATATATATATCTCACGTCTTCTTTATCCATTCATCTGTTGATGGACTTGAGTTGCTTCCATGCCTGGCTCTTGTAAATCGTGCTGCAGTGAACACTGCACTACTTGTGTCTTTCTGAATTATGGGGTTTTAACATGGCTCCGAGCTTGACAGGAAGGAATGGGTAGGTGTTAAAAGTTCATAATCCCTTTCCAGCCAGACACTTGAGTAACTAATCATTTTCCTGTCTCAACCTGTTTTAATGTTAGGATTTCTTTTGCTTCAGTTGTCAAGTTCTCTTACCAAACAGAACTCATTGTTCACAGATCGGTGAAGAGGATTCTCTGCTTGTAACCTTGGAAATGTGGGGAGGGAGTATTTTGAAAATGATATAACAGAGTGTGAAAGAGTTATAAAACAAGAAAGGGAGCTTTAGAGAGAACACCACAGTCATCTGACTGAGAATTAATAAAAGCTACATGTAGAGAGATGCTTTCACTATTTTTCTTCTTTGGTTTTCATGCTTTTGATTTTCCCAGCTCAGCCACAGAAAGTGTTTGTGGACATGAAAACGCATTGGCTAGATTTCCTCTAAGACCTTCAGTTTTTAGAAAACAAGCAGTTGGCTCCTTTCTTCACTGAAAAAATTCTAAATATATATACACACACATATGCATGTTTGGTTGGTTGGATGGACAACAGACACATAAAGATATAGAATATGAACTGCTCAGGATCCTATTTAGGTCATAGGTCATAGGTCAGTGCCTTCACTTTACAGATTAGAAGGTGGAGGCTTAAAGAAGTCAAATGAGAAATAAAATGACCCAGTTGTAGTTCAAACCTGAATCTTGTAGTTGCAAATTAAGGGTTTCCTCACTTGTGAAGCACTCCTTTTAAGAAGGGTTTTCTGGTGGACTTAACAAATACTGTGATTTCTTAGTGGTTTCAGGTGAGTCCCAATACCTGGTATTCCTTTGGCAGGCACATGGCAACAGAGTGATAGGGCAAGTTACTCTATTAGCTTTAGCAGCATGTGAAAAAAGGAGCAGATTTGAACATTCAGCCATTCATCCTTTTATTGAATACGTCCTCATGTAGGACTGTCTTTGGTTCTCTGAGGAATAAAAGATGAATAAAATGAATGGTGTATAAAGATAGTCAAAAGGCTATTTATATAGTAAAATCCCAGAGAGGGAGACGGAGTGAGTGAGCTTAGACTATACACCAAAATGTTAACCCTGGTCCTTTCTAAGAGGGGAAATTAAAGGCTACTCTCACCCACTTTCTTCTTTTTTTTGTTAATCTTAAATGTTTATATTCTGTATAATAAACATGCGTTGCTTTTGGAATAAGGGGAAAAGTTATTTTTAATGAAGAAAATTAGCCAAGACATGCTGTGTGAGTTCTTCTGAGAACCAAGTGGGCTGTGGATAAAGTGTCCTTGGTGATCTCCAGCCTCCCCCAAAGCTCTGGCTTTTGGGAAACTCTGGTTGGGTGGGGCGAGGAGGGGATTGCACCTGTATTCTGTTGGCCCTAACTTACCCTATCTACCACCTCTTGGGTGTGTTCAGTTGCTTCAGTTGTGTCCTACTCTTTGTGATCCCATGGACTGTAGCCTGCCAGGCTCCTCTGTCCATGGGATTTTCCCAGCAAGAATACTGGAGTGGGTTGCCATTCCTTTCTCCAAGGGATCTTCCTGACCCATGGATCAAACCTGTATTTCCTGCGTCTTTTGCACTGGCAGGTGGGTTCTTCACTGCTGAGCCACCAGGGAAGCCCACCTCTTGGGCAGTGAGTGCTTTGCATTAATTCTCATGGTCATATTAGTCTCTTGATTGTTATGCTTGTACATGCTAAATAAGGGACAAACTGTTGTCAATGGCATAACATGGAACAATAGAGACACATTCTTTGGTTACCTAAAATAAATAAATAATGAAAGAATTAAAAACACTTAATCTTTTTCTAACTTAGAAGTGTAGATGAATTTTTTTGAGAGAGAAGGTCAGCTGTGTTAAATCTCATACAAGCATTTCAGTTTAATGGGACAATTGTCTGTGTCCATAGCGAAAGACAAAGTGCTTGAAACAATGGGAAAGTTTTGAGCATGCTTTAGGCTATCTTGTTCTTTAACTTTCAAATTATATTGTTATTGGAAATAACGTGCACCGAGTGAAAGTCTTTTTATTTGAAGAAGGTAAAACTGGTGTATGTTTTGCTGTCTTTGGTTGCGGGTGCTACTGCTAAGTCGCTTCAGTCGTGTCCGACTCTGTGCGACCCCATAGACGGCAGCCCACCAGGCTCCGCCGTCCCTGGGATTCTCCAGGCAAGAGTACTGGAGTGGGGTGCCATTGCCTTCTCCGTGTCTTTGGTTGCTGTAAATCATTTACTTGCAGTGCCCTTGGTCTTCTCTAGTCTCTCCATTATATGAAATCAGCAGGAATAGCCAACAAGTGCTTGGGAACAGAGGTACATGGTATAGTTACTTTGTGTGTGCTGAGTCGCTTCAGTTGTGTCTGACTCTTTGTGACCCTGTGGACTGTAGCCCACCAGGCTCCGCTGTCCATGGGATCTCCAGGCAAGAATATTGGAGTGGGTTGCCATGCCCTTCTCCAGGGGATCTTCCCGACCCAGGGATTGAACCCATGTCTGTTAGATCTCTTGCACTGGCAGATGGGTTCTTTATCACTAGCACCACCTGGAAAGTTGCCATACCATCTTCAGAATCACGTGAGAGAAAAGGACTAGTTGCTTTTCCATCATTCTTCAGTTTACTGAACCTACCCTGTAAGGACAGTGTTAGATACTATGAATAAAATAATTCATGATGTGAAAAAATAGAAATGATGAAACAATTATTTTTCCTCTAGGTTCCATATATTTCTGTGGAGTTAGTTTTGCTTTTGGCCCCTGAAAGGTCTCAATTATTTATCTCAAATGTTTACTGAGTGCTAAGATAGGATTCTGAAACAACTGGATCGGTAGACTATTTTCCTTATTCCTCTCATCCCTCCTGCACACCAATTATATTGTAATCAAGATAAAAATCTATTTAATAAAATTCCTTCAAGTTCTAATTGATTTGATGCCATCATTTGAGCCACTGCACCGACTTGAAACAAGATGTCTATATATTTTTTACAAAATATAAATTTATTTATTTTAATTGGAGGTTAATTACTTTACAATATATTGTATGGTTTTGCCATGCATCAACATGAATCAGCCACAGGTGTACATGTGTTCCCCATCCTGAACCCCCTTCCCACCTCCCTCCCCGAACCATCCCTCTGGGTCGTCCCAGTGCACCAGCCCCAAGCATCCAGTATCATGCATCGAACCTGGACTGGTGATTCGTTTCATATATGATATTATACATGTTTCAATGCCATTCTCCCAAATCATCCCACCCTCTCCCTCTCCCACAGAGTCCAAAAGACTGTTCTATACATCTGTGTCTCTTTTGCTGTCTGACATACAGGATTATTGTCACCATCTTTCTAAATTCCATATATATGCATTAGTATACTGTTATTGGTGTTTTTCTTTCTGGCTTACTTCACTCTGTATAATAGGCTCCAGTTTCATCTACCTCATTAGAACAGATTCAAATGTATTCTTTTTAATGGCTGAGTAATACTCCATTGTGTATATGTCTATATTTTTTAGCCATATGATTCAGTAAATTCCATTGATGGTTTAAACAAATTTGAGTTTGCTTTTCTAATTTTGTGTGTGTGTGTGTGTGTGTGTGTGTGTGTGTGTGAGTCAGGGTCCTAGTAGGACACAAATGGAACACTTAAACAAGGTAATGGAAGGGAGTTTAATGAAGGACCATTTACACAGATGCAAATGGAGTTAAGGGAAACCAATGAGAACTAGCCATAGCAGAACAGCTTTTCATCCCTGAGCCGGAAGTGACAAGAGGAGGGGCTGGTTTTCCAGAATCCAGAACTTGGGAAGAGTGGTAGCTGTTGTTCCTTGAACGGGCTGCCTGGAAGGACCTGTGGCCTTCATGAGGAAAGCATTCTTGCAGAAAAGGAACTCAAGGATTAAATAAATACTATAACTTCTCTTTCTTTCTACTCCCAGTGGAGAACGTTCATCATCCTATAACTCTATCATAATTTTAATGAAGTACTTTGGGATACTAGAGACAGTTCATAAACCAAAGAATGGTCATCATGATCATCACAACACATAATCTTGTTTGTTGAGCGTTTATTGTTGTGGGTACTTTGAAATGTGCAAGAAATTTAGAATCCATAGTTGCTGCTTTCAAGAGGCTAATACTCAAAAGAGTGAGATAATAGAAATGAAAAACAAAATTAAGGAGCTAAAGTATACGTACAAATCCAGGCTTTCAGGATGAGCCAATTAGTGTATCCAGCTCATAGGTATTGGGCACAGGAGCCAAAGGAATCAGTGAGACTGACTGACTCCCAGTCACTCCTATTAGAAGAAACAAGTCTTCTTATTTTCTCTCCTTTGATTTGATAATATTAGGTCTTGACTGCTACAAGCATTTTACTACCAGGAGAAGAGGCCCTGGGACCACTTCTATAGAACCTAACAGTAAAGTTAAAGGAAGGCAGCTCAAAGAGAGACTGGATACTTGGTGACATCATTTGAACCATTGCATAAACCTTGCCTGAAGTCAGAATTCTAGACTTTCTAGTTACAAGATCCAACAAGTCCTTCTTGTAGGTTAAGCCAGTTTGAATTGGGGTTTCTGCCATTTGCATCGTGGAGTATCCAATTGCAACCCCAACTGTAACTGAAGTTTTGAAAATATCAGGGAACTGTTTTCTACTGTTATTTATTAAATAATGCCAATGCTTGTCATAAACACTTGTAATACCTGTTTTGAAAGTGAAAAAAAAAAACTGCAACAAAATTCTGTTATCAAGGCAAAACACAGCACTGATATGACGTAACTCCTACAAATACTGTGCTTCTTTCATATAACTGGTTGAATTAGTCCCACAAATGTCAAAAAAAAAAAGTTGATGGTTCAGCACATTATCTTCTTGGCCCATATGGAAAGCACCAAAATTTCTAGCTTCCACAGAACCCTTTGCGGTGTTCAAGGAGCAGTTGAGTGGCATTTTCTAGTCTGTGATTCAAGTGGCCCAGTCTACCTTAAGAGGGAAACATCCTTTTCGAAGTAATATTGGCTATTCTCTATATAGGAATGTATTTGTAAAAGAAAAGTCCAGAAATTTGCTATTTCTCCTACCCCCCAAAAGTCACATAATGGCATCTGAGATTGCTAAATAACTTTTAGACAACAAAAACCCCAAGAATGTTGAGAGAAGACTAACATAAAATGGGTTCTGAAGGTGACAGAGACTGAATACTTGTGTTCTTTCAAAATTCATATTGAATCATAACCCTAAGTGTGATGGTATGAGGAAGTAGGTAGGGGTTTTGGGAGGTGGTGAAGTCATGAAGGTCAAGCCCTCAAGAATGGCATTAATGCCCTTCTAAGAAGGGACATAAGAATTTGCTCCAACTTTCTGAGTTCTGCCATTTTAGGATACAGTAAGTGGTCAGTCTACAACCTGGAAGAGGACCCTCACTAGTACTTGAGATTGCTGGCACCCTGATCTAAGATTTCTAGTTTCCAGAACTATGAGAAATATATTTCTGTTGTTTACAAATCACCTAGTCTATACTATTTTATTATAGTGGCTAGAACTAAGATAAAAGTAAACTTGTTTACAGTAACAAGGTATTTGAGATTCTTGTTTTTGTTTTATTTGATGAGAGTAACTTCTTAGCAAAATGAAAAAAATACTGATTGAATTCAATTAAACAATCAGCTAGGCTTCAACAGTATGCGAACTGAGAACTTCCAGATGCACAAGCTGAATTTAGAAAGGGCAGAGGAACCAAAGATCAAATCGCCAACCTCTGTTGGATCATAGAAAAAGCAAGAGAATTCCAGAAAAACATCTGCTTTATTGACTATGCTAAAGCCCTTGACTGTGTAGATCACAACAAACTGTGGAAAATTCTTAGAGATGGGAATATCACACAGCGTTACCTACCTCCTGTGAAACCTGTATGCAGGTCAGGAAGCAACAGTTAGAATCAGACATGAAACAATGGACTGGTTCAAATTGGGAAGGAGTATCCCACGGCTGCATATTGTCATTCTGCTTATTTAACTTATATGCAGAGTACCTCATCAGAAATTCCAAGCTGGATGAAGCACAAACTGGAATCAAGATTGCCAGGAGAAATATCAGTAACCTCAGATATGCAGATGACACCACCTTTGTGGCAAAAAGTGAAGAGGAACTAAAGAGCCTCTTGATGAAAGTGAAAGAGGAGAGTGAAAAAGCTGGCTTAAAGCTCGACATTCAAAAACCAAGGAAAAAGGCATCCGGTCTCATTACTACATGGCAAATAGGTGGGAAACAGTGACAGACTTTATTTTCTTGGGCTCTAAAATCACTGTGAATGGTGACTGCAGCCATGAAATTAAAAGATGCTTGCTCCTTGGAAGAAAAGCAATGACAAATCTAGATAGCATATTTAAAGGCAGAGACATTACTTAGCCTACAAAAGGTCCATAGAGTCAAAGCTACTTTTCCAGTAGTCATGTACGGATATGAGAGCTGGACAATAAAAAAGGCTTAGCACTGAAGAATTGATGCTTTTGAACTGTGGTGCTGGAAAACTCTTGAGAGTCCCTTGGACTGCAAGGAGATCAAATCAGTCAATTCTAAAGGAAATCAAGCTTGAATACTCATTGGAAGGACTGATGTGGAAGCTGAAACTCCAACACTTTGACCACCTGATGCGAAGAACTGACTCATTAGAAAAGACCCTGATGCTGGGAAAGATTGAAGGCAGGAGAAGAAGGGGATGACAGAGGATGAGATGGTTGGATGGCATCACCAACTGGATGGACCTAAGTTTGATTAAACTCCAGGTGTTGGCAATGGACAGGGAGGCCTGGCATGCTGCAGTCCATGGGGTCACAAAGAGTTGGACATGACTGAGGAACTGAACAACAAACAATCAGTAAACTTTTTGTCTTTCTAGCTGGCAAAATAGAATCACTCCTTAGGGAGTGAGCCAAAGAGGTGATGGTGGTGAAATACATTAAAAATGTAGTTTAAAAAAATATGCAGCAGTTTCCCTGGTGGTCAGTGGTAAAGAATCCACCTGCCAATGTAGGAGACATGGGTGCAATCTGGATGGAGAAGATCCCACATGCCAAGGAGCAACTAGGCCTGTGCACCACAACTATTGAGCCTGTACCCTAGAGTCTGTGCGCTACAGCAAGAGAAGCCACTGCAGTGAGAAGTCCATGCACTGACACTAGAGTAGCCCCCACTCACCACAAGAGAAAAGCCCAGGCAGCAACAAAGACCCAGGAGAGCCCAAAATAAGTAAATAAAAATTTAAAAATACATACACAGCCTAAAAGCATTCATATTTTTTCAAAATGGCACCCAATGATTTTTAAGAGAACTATTATCTTTCCTGGGGAGATTAGCTTTTCATTGCACAATGACATCTCAAGATTCTTAGCAGATACATTAAAGACCTTGCACCTCATGTTTGTTGTTCAGTTCCTCACCTCATGAAGACAGATTCATTTCACAAAGGTCGAGATGGAAAAGTACTGTAAATTGATCATAACTCTCTATAAAACAGACATTTTGTATATTTGTAAGAAAATAACAATGCATTTGTTTACCATAATGAGGTATGACATTTGCTTGAAGTATATTCTTAGTATTATTAGGCAGAACAAAATATTTCATAAATTTAAAATAGCATATATATATATTTCCATATTCTATTTAAAAATACTGGAATCCATACATATTATATAAGGTAATTATTTGGTAAACTTATTTCAAAAAAACTTTTATTGTGAAAATTTTCAAACATATACAAAGGAACAGTGAATAGTATGTGTATGTGTGTGTGTGTCTGTATGTGTTAGTCATGCTCAGTTGTGTCTGACTCTTTGTGACTCCATGGACTGTATCCTCCAGGCTCTTCTGTCCATGGAATTTTCCAGGCAAGAATACTGGAATGGGCTGCCATTTCCTTCTCCAAGTGAATAGTACAGTGAACCTTAAGTACTCACATATACTCATAAGCCAGCTTCAACAAGTGTTGACTCATAGCCAGACTTGTTTCACTATACTCCCACTGACTTACCAAGCCATTTTTTCTCAACAGATTTTTTGAAGCAAATTCATGGGCCTCTTATGTTCCTACTGTTCTTGCTGGGTGGATGAAGATGGCAAGGTCCTGACTTCTTTTACCAGGTCCATTTCTCAAAGTTGGTTATGTACTCAGGAACCTTAAGAAATGAGGTAACATCTCCTCCCTACCCCTCCAGACCCCACTTCAGCCCTGAACAAGGAGTAGGTTTTTGCTTTTGCTCTTACTGCTTGCTATAAAACTAGTGAGTTTCCCAAGATCAGCTTTCCATAGCTGTGAAGCAATTCAGTGCCTGTGCAGACATCCCCTGGACCCATCTGTGCTACGCCAGTGGCACCCGAGAGCAAGATGCTGATGTTTGTGTTGGTTATTTGTGGAGTAATAAAGACCTTTGTCTCTGACCCAAGGCCTTGAGTATTCTCTCAGGCTCCACAAAATAATAAATGGAGATTGTAGTTTAGGTAAAATCAATCTCAGATCCAACATGTATCATTTTATCTGTACATATTTTAGTATACAGCCCTAAGATATAAGAACTCAAAAAAACAAAAAAAAAAAACCAGGTAAGACGACTAAATTCTACAGATATGCTACATGACATTGTTCCTTAAGAATATTGTATTGTGCACTTCAAAATTTGTTGAGGAAAGATTTCATATTAAATGTTCTTAGCACAATAGAAAAATCACTATTATTGCATATAGAAAACAGACAATAATTCTTTAATAGCATTGAATATCCCCAATCGTGTTCAAATTCCCCCACTTATTTCTCTCGTTCTCTTTTTTAGTGTATTTAATAGGCATACACATAATTGTATTGAGTTATATGAACTTAAAAAAATTTATTAGATAAATATATATATATAATTTGTACATTTTTTAAGTGTACAGTTCAGTGGCATTAATGAGTCACCATGTACCATCACCATCACCTCCTGTTTCTAAAACATCTACATTCTCAGTGATTTGAATCCTTAGTATCTTTTAATCTATTGGTTTTCCTTTCCCATTATATTTTTCCTTGAAATTTATTTGTTGAATAAAATTAGGTTATTTATACTACACACTTTTCCAAAGTTTGGATTTTGCTGTTTTCATAACTGTTTCATAAGCTTCCGTGAAGAGGTATATAATATCTATTTCCTTTTTTGTGGTGTTAAAAGTCATTTGTAAACTTCCCTGGTAGCACAGTGGATAAGCGTTGACCTGCCAGTACAGGGGACACAGGTTTGATCCCTGGTCCAGGAAGATGCCACATGCCGTGGAGCAACTAAGCCCGTGCACCATAACTACTGAGCCCATGCCCTAGAGCCCAGGAGCCACAACTACTGATCCCACATGATGCAAGTACTGCAGCCCAAGCCTAGAGCCTGTGCTCCACAAGAGAAGCCACCGCAAGGAGGAACCTGCATGTCACAACGAAGAGTGGCCTCTGCTCACTGGAACTAAGGAAAGCCCTCTCACAGCAACGAAGACCAGCTCAGTCAAATAAATAAAAGAATAAATAAAGTAGCACTCTAAAAGAAAGGTCATTTATGACCATCGTTTAGATTCTTTAGTTTTTAGGTGTGCAAAACGGTGATACTTAAATTCTATCACTGCTTTTTAATGGTGTAATACATTCAGAGAGGAGCAGTTGCATAGTACTCCATTGTATGGATATGTATTGCACCTGTCTAAACAGAGTATTCTGTAAGTCAGAAGATCCTATTTAGCAAACACATTTTTATTGTGATTGGTTTTCAAACACGAGAGAGAATTTTATTGTTGTTTTTGCTGTTCTTTGTTTTATTCTAACAAAAGTACAGAGCATACTCAAGACTAAAGTTGCATTTGCAGAAAAGTTAAAAACTACTTCTACATGATAATATGAGTAAAATTTTCACCCTTCAAAATAATTTTTATCACTAACGTGGGTCTTTTCTTAAAAAGTATCCTAGAGTCATGAATCCGGAAAGAAACAATCTTCATATGGACAAGCAATTTCAGTCTCCTTTTCCTCCAAAGAAGAGTGTTGAGAGCTGGGGAGAGCCTCTTTTGCATGTTTCTTTTTTTATGCATAGTTCTAAAATTAAGCACAGTGCTTTTTTTGGTTATCGTACATGCCAGGATGGCATATCAGAACATTTGCCTTAGATCAACACTGAGACACATCTGTTCAAGTGAATCATTTACCAACTCAACTGACTCATGTAGCAGGAATAAGAAATTCAAAAACTATCATATGGATTGAATCACATGATCCCTATCCCTTTGCCACTTAAAGTATTAATGAAGCTTTTATTTTATCCCTTACCATAACACCTGTTAACTCACACTTGGTATTTGCTGAAACTTCTACATGCTGGGAATTACAGTAGGTGAAAGGTCACGTGACAAAATCGTTCTTAAAATTTTGAAATTTGCAAGAATTATTTCTTTCTCTGAGTCTCTCTCTCTCCACTCAAAGGGAACAACAGTCCCTTTTTGGTCCACATGCATATTTGATAGTATAGTATAATTTTATGTCAAAACCCCTGTTGTCTTCATGTTAAAAATGAAAGAAAGCAAAGATCAACTAAATTAGCATGACTTGTGGGGAAATGAATTCAAAAGCCTACCTTCTAAATCAAAAAGTGAATGTGGGAAGCCTGCTATATATTGTTATCAGTGCAACTTAAATTTGTTTGTTTTAGGAAAATATTGCTATGAAACAAATGATTCCACTGATGGCTGGAAACACATACTTATCACCCCACAGCTTCTGTGGGTCAGGAATCCAGGCTTAGCTGGGGGGCTCTGGCTCAGTGTCACCCATGAGACTGTCATCAGACTGTGGGCAAGAGCTGGATAATCATCTCAAGGCTTGACAAAGGAAAGAGCCACCTTCAAGTTCCCTCACGGGGCTGTTTTGCATGCCTCGGAAGATCCATTTCCAAGTTCAGTCACACTGGCCTCTCCACAGACAGCCTGGAGACATAGAGAAGATGGTTGCCTCCAGAGTGAGCAATCCAGAGAGCAAGAGAGAGTACCTGAGACAGGGGCCACAGACACCCCTTCACATCTTCCATATTCTAGCCCTTAGAAAGGATTCCTATGCGCAGGCCAAAGGGGAGGGGATCACACAAGGTGTGAACACCAGGAAACAGGGCTCGGGGTGGCCACCTTAGAGGCTGCCTACTTCAGTCTGTTTATTTTAAATATAAATTCTAAAAACAGAAACTACATTCTCATCGTTAAAAATTTTAAATATTCCAGAGGGTATGTAGTAAGCAGTCTCCCTCACCTCCCTGTCACTCAGTCCCCTCATTGGGCAAACACTTATCAGTTTCCTGTGGCTCTTCTCACAGGCTTTCTGTTAAATGTGAAACTGGAAGAGTGGGGCTCCACGGGTGTGAACAGAAGCCGCTGTCGTCGCCTTCCCTCCGTCTTGCCAGTTCAGTCCTGCTTAGCGGAGATAACTCTTCCCCACCTCCTGGGTGCACTCTGAGGTGGTTACTATGCCTTTTCCTCTCCCTATTAGATAAGCAGTCCTCCAGATATTTTTAGTCATAACATGGTTTCGTATCAGAAGGAAATGTTGAATAGCAGTTGAACTGACTGAACTTTAAAGTTAAAGCTTCTGCCCTGCCCTCTCTCTGGCCTCCTTCAGGCTGGATGCCTGCAGCGAGGAAAGGTGGGAGTCTGTGGTCAGCTCCTCTGTCTTTCTATTTTGTACTTCTACACCTGCTCCTCTGGCTTCTTCTGGCTCCATTGGGTGGCCTTTGTCTCTCTCTGGGTTAGGGGATGGGAAACCAGTAAAGGAGCTCTTTTTTTTTCAGAGTCAGTTCTTCTGGCTGTTGCACAGATTTCCTCCTGGAAACACACTCACCTGTAGCTTTCTTGATGTTTCTAAAGTCTCTCCTTCATTTTGAAAGCAGCCTCCTGTCAGGGAGTCTCACTGGAGAGTGTTGCTGCAGAACGTGTTAACTATCCTACAGAACGTTTACACGTGTCTAGATTCTGATGCCTGCTGTGAGGTAACTTGATAGATTTTAGTATTTCCTTTTAATTTTTAAAGTTTGGTTGTCAGGTTTTGTTGATTGAACACAAAGATGATGACCAGAAGCTTCACTCTAAGTAATAGGGCTGAATTATTGACTAATAGCTGGTAATTGAGTAGTGCTTTAGAGTTTGAACACTTTCATGTCTACGTTTTTGTCTTCTTTGTTCTTTGCCACACATTTATTTAGTGGGTTAATTCTCAGCTGGAAAACTCCGACTTGTATGTCAAGTACAGTTGTACATCAAGTACAAGCCTCTCTTCCATAGTTTTGGTGGTCACCAAAAACGATTTCATCAAAGTCAGGCTTCCCTTGTAGCTCAGATGGTAAAGAATCTGCCTGCAGTGCAGGAGACCTGGGTTCGATCCCTGGGTTGGGAATATCCCCTGGATAAGGAAATGGCAACCCACTCCAGTATCCCTACTTGGAAAATCCTGTGGACGGAGGAGCTTGGTGGGCTGCAGTCCATTGGGTTGCAAAGAGTTGGGCATGACTGAGTGACTAACACACACCAGCTACTTTATGCTGAGGGCTTCCCAGGTGGGTGGTGCTAGTGGTAAAGAACCCACCTGCCAATGCAAGAAACATGAGATGTGGGTTCAATCCTTGGGTCGGGAAGATTCCCTGGAGGAGGGCATGGCAACTCACTCCAGTATTCCTGCCTGGAGAATCCCCATGGACCAAGGAGCCTGGTAGACTACAGTCTATAAGGTCACAAAGAGTTGAAAGTGACTTAACATGCACATATGCACACACTTTGAAGCTGAAGTCACTTCTTGAAGCCTGAGCAAGGACCCCTCTGGGACAGCTTAAGTGGACAGGCTTTCTCTCCCTCTCAGCCTCCATCTGGTCCTAGGAAACTCTTATACACCTTTCAGAATATCCTAGAGTTTTTTGAGAAACAATTAAGACTGTTCTTGCTCTAGGAGTGTTTTAATTTCTCA
The DNA here is from genome assembly GCA_006410615.1 of Neotragus moschatus. NCBI lineage: Eukaryota > Metazoa > Chordata > Mammalia > Artiodactyla > Bovidae > Neotragus > Neotragus moschatus. The sequence goes on from SJYA01000228.1 coordinate 842,813, forward strand.
TATTATCTTGCTCGGTTCCTTTAGGAACGATCATATCTTGGGAACAAGGAATGTCCAATGTATCACTCCAGGAGTTAAAATCCAAAAGATGGTTTGTATCTGTTGGTTGATCGAATGCTTGTTTTGTGTTGGTAGGAAGTGAAAGACTTTTCTTGTAGAACATACTTTCCACATGCTGAGATACCTTTGAAGACAAAATATAGTAATTAAATCTATGAATCCGTTCAATAACTCAGCATATTCTTCAAAGACACAGGTGGCAGGGAGGCTGAGGTGATTCCAGGCATAGGGCATCTACGCAATTGTGGAGGACAGGATTCTAGGATGTGGTGGGCTTTTTCTTCCAGAATTATAGGGTTTGCAATGTAAAACTGGGTATAGAGATGGTAGGAACTTACCAATTCCTGTTCTTGGTCCTGCTGCAGTTCATCAGCACACCTGATTATTTCACTCAGCATTCTCCCAGCTTTCCCTTTTCCAGGGGTCCCACAATAGTTCCCACAGACACCATACTCCACCATCACCAGCACTCAGCCCACCCTTCTCTGGCTGGAGCTGAAACTGTTTAGAACCTCAGCTCATAGCTGGCCTTCAGTAGGCTTTGTTTTGAGACATAAATAAGGTGGCTCTGGGACTTAGTACATGCTCAGTTGCTCAGTTGTGTCTGACTTTTTTGAGACCCCAGGGACTGAAGCCAGACAGACTCTTCTGTCCATGGGATTCTTTAGGCAAGAATATCAAAGTGGGCTGCCATTTCCTTCTCTAGGGGATCTTCCCGACCCAGGGATCAAACCCAAGTCTCCTGCATTTGCAGGCAGATATTTTATCACTGAATCACCAGGGAAGCCCTTGGGACTTGGTGCCCAGTACTAACCAGTGTGCTCGTGCACAAACCTGACCCTGAGGGGGACCCAGGAGATTTCTATATTATTCACGTTGCTGTAGCTCAAACACCAAGCTCCTCCATTCTAATAATATCTGAGTTCTCAAATTTAAGTGTTTTCTCTCCTACCCCTCTCCTTGTGTGCTCAGTTCAGGTCGATCTCCTAGGTTTCTGTTCTGAAGTGTGGGTTTCCTCCTTCTTAGCAGTTCTCGCTGTAATGGAATTTTGCCCTTGATTCCAATTTTGGAGATTGAGATGCACTCTTGTTTGCTCACCTTCTGGGACTTTCGGATGTTGCTCAGAACCTTTCACTTTTCCTGCTTCAGTTGGACCCCTGGACAATCCCAATCCCAAGGACTCTGTAACTGTTCTATTTGGTTGAACATTTGGCATCAGTGGGATCTCCCCCCTCCCTTTCCCCTTTCCCCACAGCTTCTGTGGTAGCCCTGCCTTGTAATGCTGGCAGACGGAGCCTGGGATGTAATAGCTCAGTTGGCCTGCATGGAGGAATTTAAGTATATCAGGAGCAGAAGAAATGACTACAGCCTCATGAAAATGATATAGAGGGGTAATGTTAATAGCAAGTGAGGAGAAGATTAAGGATGACTTGGGGTTGGCCACACTATAAAGACAAAAAAAAAAACCCACCCTAAAACAAAAACACAACCAAAGTGATAAAGCAAAGAAAATCTAATTTGAGGAAAAAGAACTGTGCAGTATTTTTGTAAGTATTCCAAGAGTTATAGTATCCTCACTAAAGAAAAACAAATCATTTAAAAGTGAATATCACATTGTACCAAGGTTAATTTCTTAGCTTTGACAAATGTGCCATGTTATGTAAGATGTTAACACTGGAAAAACTAGGTGAACTCTCTGCACTCTATTCACAACTTTTTTGTATCTAAAGTTATTCCAGAATAAGAAGTTGAAAAAAACACCACCAATGGAAACCTTGAAGCATTTCCATTAGAAGTAAAGAACTTCTTTACCCTAAAAAATTTAGACAAATAAAAATGGTTTTTGAAGGACATTTTAGAAACTCAGTACCTGGTCTGAATATGTATTGTAAATAGGTAGAGTGCTATATAAATTCTGAAAGAATTAGTTGAGGCTTCTTGGTTTCGATTTTAGGAAACTCGTTCTTTCAACAAATAATTATTGACCTATTATGGGTTTTGCACATTCTGAGATTATTCAGTCAACAAAACAGATAAAGATCTCTGCTCTAATTGAGCTTACATTCTAGTGGGATCAGAGAGAAATCAAAAATAAATATAAAGGTAATAAATGAGTAAACTATATTGTGTGATTGAAGGTGATAGGTGCTATGGGGGAAAAGAGAAGAGCAAAAAAAGGGAAGGCAGGAGGATGTGTGGGGCTGGGCTGTGTGCAATTTTAAGTAGCATGAACACACAAACCTCATTGAGATGGGAGAGTGGAGCAAAGATGAAGGGAGCAAAGCATGAGGATGTCTGGGGGGTGCAGAGAGAGATGTGCTAAGGTGGAGCCTGCCTAGATGTTCAAGTAGCATCCAGAGGTGAATGGCAAAAGCAGTAACTGATGGAGAGAGATGTCAAGATGAGGTCAGGAAGGCAAGGGTGGTGATGGGTGGGGAGGAGTGCAAATAATACATGACTTTGAAAGAGACAGGAAGCTACTGCAGATTTTGAGCAGAAGAGTGACATGATCTGTCATGTATTAGAAGAATCATTCTTTACTGTTGTGTGAATAGGTTCTGGGTGGGCAGGGCAGAGCAGGAAGAAGAGTTAGAAGGCTAATGCAGTGATCCAATGAGAGACAGTGGTTCCTTAGACCAGAATGAAGCAGTGGAGGCAGTGATGAGAAGGGGTGCTATGGCTTATTTCAGCTCTTGTGACCAACTGTAAACTTTTAAGAAGTATGCCAGCTAATTGTTAAAAATACCATTATTACACGTTTATTGGCTGCTCTGGGTCTTTGTGGCTGCTCTCTAGGTGCCGTGCACAGGCTTCTCATTGTGACGGGTTCTCTTACTGTGGAGCATGGGCTCTAGGCCCACAGGCTTCAATAGTGGCAGCATAAGGGTTCAGAAGTTGTGGTTCCTGGGCTGTAGATCACAAGCTCAATAGTTGTGGACTAGTTGCTTCAGAGCATGAAGGATCTTCCAGGATCAGGGGTTGAACCCATGTCTCCTGCATTGGCAGGTGAATTCTTTACCACTGAGCCACCAGGGAAACCCTAAAAATGCCATTATTAAAAACTAAATTATATAAAGTTACAATTAGATATATAGAAAGCTAAAGTATTAATATTAAATAGGCTTCCCAGGTGGTTCAGTGGTAAAGAATCCGCCTGCAATGCAGGAGATGTGGGTTCAATCCCTAGGTTGGGAAGATTCCCTGGAGAAGGGAATGGCAACCCACTGCAGCAATATTGCCTGTGAAATCTCATGGATAGAGGATGCTGGCAGACTACATTATAGTCCATGGGGTCGCACCCCAAGACTCAGACATGATTTAGCAACTAAAGGACAACAAAATATTAAATGCTCCAGACTTATCACTTAATTATTTTATCTACTTATTTTATAATTGTTTATTATCATCACTGCTTTTGAGGTTGTTTACACCTGTGCTATCCACATGGTGAAGGGAGTCTAAAATAGGGTGCTGTTGTGCACCTCTTCCCAATCCTGTATTCAGTTGCATTTGGAGTTCGTCAGCCATGCTGGGAGTGTTTTACACTACAGAAATTGACAAACACTGTGAATCAGGGTTCCTTTTTAAAGAGAGCAGGTCGTTAAACACTGACCAATACACCATTGCTTGGTACCTTCCCAATTGAACCTAGGGACCAGGTACCACGCCCTGTCCGATGTTTTCAGGTTTGCTTATTCTATTATGTCCACACCCATAGAGGGCAAAAGTTTAGTAAAGAGGTTAGACAGGTATCGTCAATATTACAACCGAAGAAAGCAACATATTTCTCTTAAGCTTCATAACATGAATGCATGTTTATTTATGAAAAATCACCCTACCTGTGATTGAATCTTCAGTGCTGGTCCCAACTTTAATCCCATAGCACTTCGAAGATGCTCCTCTGTGAGTAATGGCAAAGTTTCTCCATCAATTGCATGATCTTTAAATACCTTATTAAACATAAAAGATGTCCACTTTGTTTAAATGTCTTTTTAAAAAAAATCTTGTTTTACATATAGATTTTCAGCTTTAGAGGAAACATTAGGACTGCTTGAGGATGACACAGAAATTGTAACATTTCTTTTTTTCAGTTACTCTCTTTTCTGTGCTCCAATGGCATGTTGTTTGTGTTCTTTAACAACCCTTGGAGTACATTGCAATTCTATGAAAGTGAAAAGTATGAAAGTGTTAGTGACTCAGTTGTGTCTGACTCTTTGTGACCCCATGGACTGTAGTCCACCAGGCTCCTCTGTCTGTGGGATTTCCCAGGCAAGAATATGGGAGTGGGTTGTCGTCTCCTTCTCCAGGGGATCTTCCTGACCCAGGGATTAAACCTGGATCTCCTGCGTTGCATGCAGATTCTTTACTGTCTAAGTCACTCAATTCTCTCAATATAGAACTCAGTGTCAACACTGAATAGTTCTTATTTGAGAGCAGGCCCATGTTTTACTCATTGATGTATCTGTAATGCAGTGCCTGGTACAAAACAGATGTGCAATCCTCCTTGCTGGACAAATCAATGAATGAACACATAGTCTGAGTGAAGGGATATGGGTAAAAACCATTTCAGGCCAATTTCAAACTCTCACATTTACAGACACAGTGCCTCTGTGCCCTGCCTTAGATGAGCAGTGAAGGGAGGAGAGGAAAACGCAAGTGAGAGCTGTTGATAATCCAGCAAATGCTGGGAGGGGAACCAACTTTAATGAGGAAACAAGAGCAGGACTTGATCCTAAACACATTTGAGAAACATCTAGAAATAATTGTGTCACTCCTAGGGGTGGGGAAGGAAGCACTCACATCCTGTTGGTAAGAGATAATGAGTCAGTAAAGTTTGGGGTCTTCGAGTTTATGTGGCTTCTTGATACCCACAAGGGAACATTTGGGATTGTAAAGTATGACATGCATGTGATATTATTTGTTACAAGAGTAGTTATTATAAACTTCATTTTTATGACTGTGAATTACTTACTGATTAAAAATAGTGAGTTCAAACAGATTCAGTCCGTCAGAAGTCAGCAATGTAATATTCGCTATACATGGGATTTCATGTTTCCGGCTATCAGAATTTTGTAACTCCCTTGTACCAGTGGTTGATGTGGCACTTGATAAGTGGCACAGATAAATTTAAAAAGTGACTTACTTACAGTTAATGACTAGTAATAAAATAATAAGGTTATATTCCTTGAGTAGGAAAAAATAGAACAAACATTTTTAGCAGGTATGCAAAAGATAAAGTAAGTGACTTGAAGAATACTACTTGCCTCATAAGCAACTTGAGATTCTGCTTTCTCTAGAAGCCTCAGGTATAATGATGAAATTAGAATATATTGAGTACTTACAAGGTGCCAGACACTCATTAATACAATGGTCCTTGGAGAAAGTATTATATTATTATCCCCATTTACAGATGAAAAAAATGAGACACCAAGGAGAGAAGTAAATTGTCCTAGGTCACATGTCCAGAGAGTGGAAAAGCCAGGATTTGAACTTGTACTTTCATAAGCCATACTCTTAATTACTACTCTGTGACTTTTCCATTGGTCCCGTGAAAAGAACAAAGGGAGAAAGAAAGAGGGAAGAAAAGAAAAGAAGAATTTAAAAACAGCATTACACTGAAGGAAAATATCACAAAATAAGATCCGAAAACAATTATCTCTAACATCAATTAATTATGATGTAGTTAAATCATAATGTCCTTTTCTTGCTTTCTTTCCCTTTAATATATAAACCAAAGATAATAATGTCAGATTTAGTTGGTACATTGTTGCTTGGAATTGTGTTATTAAAATCACTTGAAAAAGTAAACTCTATACTTGAAAATGTAACATTGACATAAACCTCAAAAACTTGCCAACCCACCATTTTTATCTCTGATTTTCCCATTTCTATCACTGATAAGTGATACTGGTTTTACTTTCCAATTATCCTAGCAGTTCATTATAATTTAAAAATTAGTATTTATCTATCAGATTGAATTGTATGTGTAGGCACTTTAACATATTGCCCTAGCACAAACATGGAATTTTAAAATAGTTAATTTCCTACTTTTCAAATGTATCTCCTTCTTGGCCTTTTTAAAATAAAGTACATATTTCTTTTATTATGATGAGTAGCCTAAAACTTGTGATACAGAAGTACATGCCTCCAAAATGTTTGCTGAATGGATGAACAGGGAATATAGTAGATATCTCTCATTCTTCTTGGATGTTTGACCTTTGAACCTCCTAATTTTGAGAGAATCCCTGCATCTCAGGAGTCTTGAGGAGACTGAACCTAAAGCCAGACACTGGCTGTCTCAGCTTTCCCTGAAGCTGGGGTGTGGGCACATGACTCAAGCTCCATCAGTCGGAGGCTTCTGTTCCAGGAGAGCCAATGACATGAAAAGGAAGAGATTATTAGGAATGTTCTTTGGGGTCAAAACCAAGTTAGAACTCATTATGATGGAAGTATATTTCAAAATGTCTTATTTTTTTTTAAAAAATCACTTTACTTAAAAAATATATTTAAATGTTGCATCACCTGAGCATAGTCTGAACAACCTGGAAGGCCACTAATGAAGTTGTACACATCATTCACAGTCCATTTCTGAATATCTTCATTCAAAGATAGATTTTCCTTGATTGTAAGCAGGACGTGTGTTCCTTTAAAATGGAAAGGAAATTGTTCTGTGGGAAGAGTGAAGCTAAGAGTACAGTTGTATATATAGTTACATTAATTGCTGCATATTCTATTACCACAGAGCGGCTCCTTGATGCAGGTGTGTATTAACCCCCTTAACAGCTACTGAGTTACTGAGAGATGATTTCTCAAAAAAGCTTAGCTGACTCCTTTCTTTTCTTCCTCTAAAGGATCTTTAATGACTGCCTTATCATAAATGAAAACAAAGTTCCAGCTTCTCTCAGATTTCAATAGAAATACGCTGTGGATTTCATTCTCCAGATTAACACCATGTTCTATGATGTTACATGACTTATGATGCTCTCTAAGCCATATAAGAATTTAGCTCCATCTTCATCAAAATGGCAAATTAATACTTTGTCAGGGAAACAGGCTGGTGTGGCAGCTAGATTACACATACCCCAATCCCTGTGTTTTAAAATATTTTTATCTAAAGAAATTCCAGTTTTATATTTTTTTAATCTAAAAAATTTCTAGAAAACTATTCAGTGTGTTTGGCAGGGGATAGTGTTAATACTTTTAGGTTAAACTGTATCATAACAATAATGAACATTGAAAGAGATTCTGTTTGTCTATTTTTTCCATTACTACACTTAAATACAGGGGAGATTGAATCATACTTCTAAGAAGCCACTCTATTTTGTGCTGAAGAGACTAAATTAGATTAAAATTTTAATTAAACATTCTGGTAGGTTTTCCCATCCTTCCCCATATTTATATCTTTCTAGACTTCACTGAAAATTCTCTATATAATAATATATAAAAGAGGTACATTTCACTGTTACGGTTGATTGGAACTAATGCAAAAAGTTTTTCAAGAAGGGGTAATTCTAAGTAGGATGGAAAAAAGAAACACAATGGTTACAGATCGCTGTGTAATAATTTCATGGACCTGACGACGTGTGGCTCCTGAGGACTGGCCCCTGGACACCTACCTGGCTGAGATGATCGATGAGCTGGGGGGTACACCCCATTCTTTTCTCCACAGGCTGCCAAACCATGGTCTGAGGGCTTCTCCTTCCCGTCGTCCCAAGCCTTTTCTTCCAGGGGAGTTCCCTGAGCTCCCCAAGGCTTTCTGTGGCTGGGCTCCAGCTCTCCACAGGTGTCAGCAAGAGCTGTAGTTGGCTTTTCACTGGTTTCACCCAACATGTGATTGTCCAGAGCCTCCATTTCTGGGTCTTTTGTATACTCGTTCTCTTCGTAGAGAACTGCATGGGTTTGGCCTAGGGGCTTCTCTTCTACTTGACTTTTAGAACTCCCAGGGTCACTGTCTAGAACTTTCTGACTCCCGGTACCTCTCCTGAGACGACGGCATTTCTGCCCCCAGTTCTCTGTAAAGCGTGGACCCGTCGCCACTATCATGGGGTTTCCCTGAAGGTTTCTCAGGGTGCTTCTATGAAGGTCACTGGCTGGGAGCGTGCCCCTGCCATGGTAGGTGGCTGGGCCCACAGGGATACTGGAGCCATAAATGAATGGGATCCCTAGGCCTGCTAGTCCCTTAGAATTAACTTTTTCTATTCTCCTTTGCTGGTAAATAGCATGCATTTCCATTTCCATCCTAAAAACAAAACAAAATATTTTATAAACCCAAGAAAACTATTAGAAAAATACTTTTATTGGCCCTCTGCCTTCCCTAATGTAGCACCTCTGCTTTTCCTGTAAGTCTTTAGGCCATTTATCTGAAGTTTGTTGGGCATAAACACAAGTCTCCCTGAAAGCCATTGGAAGGAGAGTTTAGAGTAAGATCAGAGGATGAAGAGTTTGGCCAGGTGTCACAGTGGAAGTCCAAGGCTGGTCTTTAGAACCTACTGGATAAGGCAATTTTAGCAGGGATGGGGAGAACACAACACAGAGTCATTTCTTGCCAGAGATTAATCCTCAAAAACTAAAGGCCTGGGAAGAAGGTTTTAAACGTTGCAGTACAATTTTAGTGAGACTCAAGAAATGCAGTGGGTCTCAACTGCTAAAATTAATGACATGGTAAGGATAGGGGAAGGGAGGAGGAGTGGAGGGCTTGTTGGCATTTTTGCTTACTTTACTTTGCTTATTGGTCATCACCTGAACCCCTTAGTGTCCACTGATGAGAGAGTTGACTCTGATGCCTTTTCTCACCGAAAGCCATACCCTGGTCATTATTACTATCTTCTCCTGATTGCTGAAGGGTGCTTTTAGGCTAATGAGGGGGTTGTCTGGGCTCTGATGACATAGTTTGAAGTGGGATTGGCAAGCTTGACTCCTATCTTTGGGCAGAATTGAAGTCATTTAAGACAGAATTGCCAATATGAATTTCAAAAGAATCATAGGTAGGCATTTAATTATGAGACATTGACTGATTATTATGATCTATAAACTTAGCTTCACTGTGTCATCTCTAATCTTGCTTTTATCTTTAACCAACCTGTGTACATGTTTGTATATGTCTCTTTTTGTCGTATTCCTGAAATACTTTTTGAAGTAATCAGAATGTGTGTGTATATGTATATAATCAGTGAATACACATACACAAATCCCCGGAGAAGGAAATGGCAACCCACACCAGTATTCTTGCCCAGAAAATCCCATGGACTGAGGAGCTTGGCAGGCTATAGCCCATGGGGTCACAAAGAGTCAGACACAACTGAGCAACTAAACAACAACATATACACAAATGTAACAACATATACAAAAACAACAATATAATAAATGAATGAATATATATAAAAGTATATAAATAACATATATATGTATTTATATTAAATGAATACACAGACAAGTGAATGAATAGAAAATAATTAAAACAAGATTGTTACATTACCTGGCAGTATGCTGCCTTTGAATCATTTCATTTCTTCTAGCCATTGCTTTTACGGATTCAGGTGGCAAAATGCCCCAACCTTAAACAAGAAAACCACCATCCCACCCAATGAACAAATTAAAAATATCCACTTGAAGATAATGAAAAGAAAATATAATGATTTAAAACAGTATCTGCAAAAAACTACCAACTGAGCACAATGTTGGAAATGATGTCAATTCATGACTGTCAGCATCTTAGAGTCACTTTGGGGATGGCATGATAACACTAAATAATTTTGGGGGGAGGGGCTGTACTGTATGGCTTGCAAGATCTTATTTCCCTGATACTGAACCAGGGGTCCTGCAGTGAAAGCACTGTGTCCTAACCACTGGACTGCCAGGAAATCCCCCAGATAATTTTTTTTCTTTAAGTATGGGTCTTATAACTGGCAATGTTTTCCTACCATACTTCAAAAGGAAAAAAGATGAAATTAACTGTGGATCTCTTGACTACTTGCTTTTGAAGTAAAAATTGATGACTGTTTTGTTTTTTTTTGGGGGGGGGGGCAAGAAGAATTAGTTGATCTTAAAAAAAAGTAACTGCTTCCTGATGTACTGAAATCCCTGGAAATAAATACAGTGATTTAAGGGGATAAATTACAAAGTTCTCTATGTTGACTTTTTGGTGCAGCTGAGGCAAATACTTTTTACAAAACAATTTCAATGGAGTTGAACAGCAATTACATTTGTCAACCTTTCAAAATGTCTTGAAATAATGTCAGCATCATCAGAATTCAAGGCTCTATTCTTGCCTGGTAACTTCATGCTTATACTCATTTTTTCTTTTTTCTTTCTCTGGATTCCTAACATTTAGAGTCTATGCTGGTACTTCTCAAATAATCCATGGTGAAGGATTATTTTTTTCTTTTAAAATTTCCAACCCATCATGGACTCTTTAAAAATACATAAATGATGTTTTAGAAAATTGAAATGAAAACAAGAATGAACACAAGCACAATTTGAAATGATCAGATTAATACACATAAAATTACCCTGTCAAATGGCTGTAAAAGTTTCTAAACCTTTCTGTCTATGTATTTATTGTTCAAACGCTTCTCAGGCCAGCATAGATCTACAGACCACACTCTAACAATAACAGACACACCAATGACACTGATTATACATAGTTTTGTTCAATGATAGTTTTTCGTGTATAAATCTGTTCTCCCCAACAAGAGGGCTAGTATCATGAAGGCTAGAACAGATTTTATGTTTGCCTTGTACCAAGCTAGCAGAGCTCATTAAACTCCTGTTAATAATAACCTATCTTGAAGTATACCATACTCTATCTATTTTTATGAGATTCTTTCTCAGTTGTAAAATTCAGAGGCTAGATGACATAACCTCTAAAACTTCTTCTGACTCTAAAACTCTACGTTTTTGTAGTTCAGTGGTTTCAAGATATGCTCCTTGAGATAGCAGGCAAGCATGAAACTGCCAACGCATGGGCTAATCCCCAAGGATGCAGAGAACGTCCGCGTAAAAAGACCAGTGCAGAGGGCACAGGTCTCATCACCTAGATTTTAGCATCCTGTAAAATCTGAACTCATCAAATCTATTTCAAGTTTCTTTTTCTTTCTTAAATAGTTGACATCAAATTTAGTGCTAGTCCAGTTATAATAATACACTCTTTACCTAACATCCCAATTTTTGAAATTGATCCCTGTCTCAAGTAGTTCATTTTTTATAGGACCGAGGCCGTACCTTGCTCTTGCTTACTCTCTTACACATCAGCCTTGGGGTAGGAGACTGACCTCTGTACCTGGGACAGGTTGTCAGCCTGCCTGTTCGCATCCAACTATTAGCAGTTTCTGGATTTTTAACCACTAAAAAACTCTCTCTGGGTCAGCAATGCAACTATTTCACAGGTCTGCTTATCTGTTACCTATAACTTTGGGCTATGTATTTACTGGGCTTTGGCTGCCAGAGGCTACCATCCAGGTTCAGCTGTTGGGCCTGTCACATCCTAGTGGGTGTGTCCAGTTTCAGATCTGGCCCTTGCTCAGACTCATCAAAGTGGGTCCATGCACTGTGGTATGCAATATGCTTAGATCCAGGCAGGTCAGCATCTTCAATGGCCCAGTCATTTTTCTTTTTGTCTCAGGCTTTTTACTCACATTATTCCTATCAAAAGTTGTTGGAATTGGAGAACTGGGGCAAACAGAAACTCATTGAATACAGTTTTGAGAAGATAAGATGCATCAGTTTCATCTTCAAAATTGTGAGGAAATTCTCACCTCTTATTCTCTCTGGAGCCCCACATTCATGTTTTTGTTGACACTATGCTGAAATTGCTCCTGTTGAGATAATTAATGACCTCCGCAAAACTGCATCGAATCATACATTCTTGGTCCTCATCTTACTTGATCTCTGAGCTGCATGCTTGACATAATTGCTTACTCTTTCTTTAAAAGCACTTTCTTCCCTTGGGTTCCAGGTTTCTCACCTCTCCTGGGTTTTCTCCTACCCCACTGGTTGCTCCTTCTATATCTCCCTTCATCTTCTAGATCCTGTTGGTGTGTCCTAGGGGTCATCCTTTTAACTTCTAACTCATCCTTTTTAACTCATTTTATAAATGATCTCATTGAGTCTCATATATACTGATGATTTCCAAAATTATATTTCCAGGTTATCTCCAGATGTCCTCTCTGGACTGCAGCTGCCTTCTGGACATCTCCTGTTGATTGTCAGGCAGGCATTGCAAATGCCTGTGTTATCTCTCCCACCCCAAAACTCTTCCTTTCACAGTCTTCCTCAACTCAGTGAATAGCAGCTCCCCGTCTCCCGTTTCTCAGCCAAAATTTTTGACGTCTTCCTTAACACTTCTCCTCTTCTCACATCTCATATCTAAACTGAGCAAATCCTGTTGTTTCTCCCTCCAAAGTATTTACAGAATCAAACCATTTCTTACTATTCCTACTGTAACCACCCAGGGCCAAGCCATCATCATCTTTTTACTATTCTAATAGCCCATCAACTCCCATCAGTTTAACTCCAGAACTTGAATCCTATCAAGTTTGTCCCTAACACAGCAGCCAGAGTGATCTTGGTAAAATGTAAGTCAGACCATGTCATTCCTTTGCTCAGACTCCTCAAGAGCTTTCCCTGTTCTCCCAAGTAGAAGGCAAGTTCTTACTGGCCTATCAGACCAAATATAAACTGCCCCAGGGCCTTTTACTCTCAGATCTCATCTCCTTATGACTTCATCAGTTTCTTGTAAGGTAAGACAGATATTAATTGCAGATTTTCATGTTATTCATCAGTAAATTGATGGTTTGAGGAGTTAAGCAACTTACACAGTGGTGGAACCAAGATTTAAACCTAGGTAGTAATTGTAGAAACTATAAGCATTAGCACCATACAGTTTTGCCTCCAAAATTTAGCAATAAATTTCATGGCAAGCTTAATGCAGCAATTCAGTTCACAGTGGTTCCAGAGATGAGAGACATCAGTTTCTCATACCTGAGTAGACACGATTGGACAGCAAGTTTGGCATGTTTGCATTTGGTAGAGCAGAAGATCCAAACTGGGAAGGAATACAAAACTGTCTTGGGTCAGCTGGTGCTACAGTAGGAGGCAATAAATCTCTAAGGAAAAAGATACAAAATAGGTAAAATGAAAATGGATTTGCACAAAATTTCCATTGCGTAGGCAGTGAGGGTTTTTTTTAATTGCCATATGGGATTCTATCATTTCTTCCCCAAATGAAGTATGAAAGTCCTGCAATCTCTATTGGTTTAAGAAGAAATATGATAAGAAAAATGGGGAGGCAGGACTCTAGTAGGGAAGGACTGACCCACCTAACAACATAACAGAGAAAGCAGGAAAGTTTTAGGGATGTTAGGGAAAAAATGATAGAATCAAATCAATACCAGTCTTTAATTGTTCATGACTATATACTATTCTTGAGCATAACAGTCTTTCCTCATTTGACGAACACACTCTGGCTTGAGTTTTGCCATCTGCAATCAGTCACTACCTGGATGGACAATTTACTTCTCCAAACTTCAGGGGTCTCTAGAAGTCCAACTCTATTGTTCATACTCTGTGAACAAGTATAATAATGAATTTTACTTCCTCCCCAGATTCCAGAATATATATTCAAAAGAAAAGAAGATAGGAAGGTGCCAGAATGTACAACCAAAATACTGATAATTTCACTTTTATTGCAAAGAAAGAATTCTTCTATCGCAGGAAACCTAGGATATCACACTGTTAGGGACTGAATTGTGTCCCCTTCCAAAATCCACGTTAGAAGTCCTAATCACCCCCATGTGACTCTGTTTTGGAGACAGGACCTTTCAGGAGGTAATTAGAGTTGAAAGAAGTCATAAGGGTGGAGCCCTTACCCAATAGGACTGGTGTCCTTACAAGAAAGAGAAGAGACACCAGAAGTGCTTGCACACAGGAGAAAAGGCATGTGGGGACACGGTGAAAAGGCAGCCTAGTCTGTAAGCCGAGGAGCGAAGCTTTGGGAGAAACCAAGCCTGCCAGCACCTTGATCTAGGACTTTTAGCCTCTAGAACTGTGAGACATAAAGTTAAGCCACCCAGCCTGTGATATTTTGTTATGGCAGCCCTAGCAGACTACCCATCCACGTTTGCACTTGTGCACTGCCCGTCACATGGCAGGTGCTCGTTAACTATTTACTGAGAGAGGGTGTCAAAGAGGCTTCAGAGGGGAAGTGATGGGAACTTTGTTGAAGATGTGGCCCCCAGACTTACCGCACCACAGTTCCTTGAGATAACATTAGACTATAAGACAACACTGAGGTTAAAGCATTTGAAAACTTAGTAACATCCATTTTCTCCTTAGACCAGAATATCACATTGAAGAGGAATACCTATCCACACTTGGAGGTTCAAATGGTGAGGGAATCACTGGAATTCTCTGCTGCCCTGATGCTGGCAGTAAAGGGTTCATGGCCATCATTGGATTTATCATCAATATCTCTCGCCACTGATGGAGTTCTGAAAAAAAAAAAAAAAGATACATATGTTAACATATACCTCCATTTTTTGGCAGAATGAATTCTTGAAATGATGAGCACTTTTTGTATTTTCCCAATACTTGGGAAGACTAGCTACACCCAGCTTTCAGTTACACAAAAACCCCTCCATTGTAAGCACCCAGAAACAATTGCTGAACTCTGTGTGCCTTTGGAATTTGTTGGAGAGTCTCTAAATACCATACCACACGACGACCAGTAACAAAATTAAACCAGTTTTGCAAGATTCCAGAAATACCATTTTTCTTTTATTACAACTCATTTTATTTCTATACTTCTTGATGCACAAATGCATGTATACTTCCATATGTTAAATTCGAAAAGATTAAAACAGAAAAGAGGAGGAAAATCTTCCTCAAGGCCCAAAATACATCTAATTACATCTAATACATCACTTAGATGGGATCACTTCATGGGAAATAGATGGGGAAACAGTGGAAACAGTGTCAGATTTTATTTTGGGGGGCTCCAAAATCACTGCAGATGGTGACTGCAGCCATGAAATTAAAAGACACTTACTCCTTGAAAGAAAAGTTATGAGCAACCTAGATAGCATATTCAAAAGCAGAGACATTTCTTTGCCGACTAAGGTCCATCTAGTCAAGGCTATGGTTTTTCCTGTGGTCATGTATGGATGTGAGAGTTGGACTGTGAGGAAGGCTGAGCACCGAAGAATTGCTGCTTTTGAACTGTGGTGTTGGAGAAGACTCTTGAGAGTCCCTTGGACTGCAAGGAGATCCAATCAGTCCATTCTGAAGGAGATCAACCCTGGGATTTCTTTGGAAGGAATGATGCTAAAGNATGTATGGATGTGAGAGTTGGACTGTGAAGAAGGCTGAGCACCGAAGAATTGCTGCTTTTGAACTGTGGTGTTGGAGAAGAGTCTTGAGAGTCCCTTGGACTGCAAGGAGATCCAATCAGTCCATTCTGAAGGAGATCAACCCTGGGATTTCTTTGGAAGGAATGATGCTAAAGCTGAAGCTCCAGTACTTTGGCCACCTCATGCGAAGAGTTGACTCATTGGAAAAGACTCTGATGCTGGGAGGGATTGGGGGCAGGAGGAGAAGGGGACGAGAGAGGATGAGATGGCTGGATGGCATCACGGACTCGATGGACGTGAGTCTGAGTGAACTCTGGGAGACGGTGATGGATAGGGAGGCCTGGCGTGCTGCAATTCATGGGGTCACAAAGAGTCAGACATGACTGGGTGACTGAACTGAACTGAACTGATTTCCATCTAAAAGAAATTCATAAATTTGAGTGAAACTTCTAAATAGAACTATTGGCACAATGATTTATTTTGTGGACCTTTAAAATCTCTCAATTTTAAAGAGCATATTAATCTGACTTATCATAAAATGTAAAAGCTTTTATGAAATATACAGAAATGTTTATATGTAACGAAAGCATTAGATTATTTAAATGTTAGTAAACTAAAAATGCTGAAAACACAACCTAAGCATTTAAAGTATATTTGTTCCAAAAGTCTCTGAGAGACTGAAGTGCCATAGATTACTACAGTTATGCACTACAGTTACGGTGGTGGTCTTGCAAAGCAAAGCAGAAGTCACATAACCAAGGTCTAATCCACTTTCTTAAGAGAATCTGAACATATTTCTCTTTCTTCCTTGTTCCCTATCTCTTATTCAGCACTTGTTTTGTTCCCAGTGGAAGAAGAGAAAGTTTCAAACAGAGCAGAATAGATCTGAATAAATTTAAGCCTGGGTCCCTAAGACTTGGCCAGATATAAGAACCCTAAGTCTGCACTGGGACACATTTGTCCAGACAGCTTTAGTTTTTAGTTCCTGCAGAGCCAAGTGCTATTATTAAAACCAAGGACCTAAGAATTGATGCTTTTGAACTGCGGTGTTGGAGAAGACTCTTGAGAGTCCCTTGGACTACAAGGAGATCCAACCAGTCCATCCTAAAGGAGATCAGTCCTGGGTGTTCATTGGAAGGACTGATGCTTAAGCTGAAACTCCAATACTTTGGCCACCTAATGCAAAGAATTGACTCATTGGAAAATACCCTGGTTCTGGGAACGATTGGGGGCAGGAGGAGAAGGGGACAACAGAGGATGAGATGGCTGGATGGCATCACTGACTCGATGGATATGAGTTTGAGTGAACTCCGGTAGTTGGTGATGGACAGGGAAGCTTGGCCTGCTGTGATTCATGGAGTCTCAAAGAGTTGGACACCACTGAGTGACTGAGTTTAAATGAACTAAACTGAAAATCTGTGACACTGGTTACAGGGGCTGCAACCAACAGCAGGTAGACTAGCAGACTATGGAAACTGTATAGAATGAAGTTCTTCAAATCTTAGAGATTATCTGATAAAATAAGGTGTCAAAGAACAAAATTTGAGACTATGTTCTTGTTATCTTCAACGTCTCTACTACACTTTTAGTTATTCTGAACACTGAATCGATTTAAAAACTATAACGCATGCACTTAAACAATGAAGAAGAAATGTTTCTATGCCTTTTTCAAGAGAGGTGGGTCTCTCAAAAACCTAAAACCCCATACTAAAAGACAATGAGAGTACTTCTGATCAGTCAAATCTATATTCAAAGGAGCAAAAAAAAATAAAGGAGCCGTTAGCAACTGGTTTCTGGTTTTAATATTCAAAGGATTTGGGAAATTTTTGATATCATGTCACTGATTATTTTTAATTAGTATTTCTGATTTAGAAGTTAATTTTTAATATATTTAAACATTTATCATGTGTTCACTAAATTCCAGATGCTATGCTAAACTCTGTGTATATACATATCAACAATATTAACTCTATTATTGAAGAGCTGTTTCCAAACATATAATTGTAATATGATATAGAAAAGGTGATGAGAGGAATTAGCAAAGTATCAAGAGATCAGAGAACAAATAATGAGCTAGAATACTTAGAAATAGACTCATAAGTACATTTTTAAGCTACATTTTCTAGAAGACTGACAAACTGATCTTTTTATTTTTTTTTAATTTTTATTTTTTAGTTTGTTTTGCTTTACAATACTGTACTCATTTTGCCATACATTGACATAAATCAGCCATAAATGTACCTGAGTTCCNGGCATGCTGCGATTCATGGGGTTGCAAAGAGTCGGACACGACTGAGTGACTGAATTGAACTGAACTGAAAGTGAATAGAGGCTGATTTCACGAGACTGTCTAACTAAAACAAGTTATATCCAAACATTTAATACGTAAACACAGCTTTCATAACTTTATCTAGAACCTAGTGATCAAAAAATGTGACCATTGTAAATGAGATAAAATTTTGTTTTATATTTTCTTGTTAATTAACATTCTTTGAATAATTTAAAATATTAAAAGAGTGCTAGTCAAACAAATCACTTTAGCTTCTTTATCCTCAATTGTTACTTTTTTAAAAATTGAGATAGACAACTATTTTTGAAAAAAAAAAGGAAATTAGGAAGAAAATGTTCTAACTTTTCAAAGTAGCGATGTTTCTTTTTCTGTTTCTCATGCATATATTTAATTTTTAAAATAGTTAACACATTCATATGATTCCAAAACTAAAAATATAATGGTATTTAAGTAGGCAATTGGGGCCTCCCAGGTTGGGCTAGTGCTAGTGGTAAAGAATACACCTGCCAATGCAGAAGACATAAGAGAGGTGGGTTCGATCCCTGGGTTGGGAAGATCCACTGGAGGAGGGCATGGCAACCCACTCCAGTGTTCTTGCCTAGAGATCCCACGGACAGAGGGGCCTGGCAGGCTACAGTCCATGGGGTTGCAAAGAGTCAGACATGACTGAAATGACCTAGCACACTTGCATGCAAGTAAGCAATCACTTCTTCAGCTTCTTTTCTAGATCTAAACCTACTGATCAAATTGGAAATTCAAGTCCATAGGTCCCTTAACATTGGCTTTCACATTCATAAATTTTTTAAAAAGTTCTTTATGTGGATTTATTTTCATTGTGTATCTGGGAGGCCAATATAATTTCCTCTCTGATAGTGGCCTCAGGGTAGTGACCAGTCAGACTCAGGATACAAATATCTGCCAGATACCTGCCAGCCAGGATGAGATGCCAGGAAAGAACACAGGCCAGGTGTATCAGCTGTGGGCTTGCATCTCTGGTGAGGACGCTGTTCCGTGGCTTGGCTCCTCCATATCTGAGGTTTGGTGTACAGCCATCATTTTCCCCATAGTTCATTATACAAAAGAACAACAGGCTAGGCCAGGCTGCTCAGTTGGTGCTAAGTGGCCGGGGTATAGTGGGCTCTTCCAGTTTTTGGAAAAGTAATTTTACTAAAGGCTTGAGAACTCTGTTCTTTCACCATGGGAAACAACAACAACGATGTAGGACAAAACTTGATGTTTCCTTTTGAAACATTACTGAACATTGATTTGTGTCATAAACTGAGATTCTGGTAGAAGTTTGAACTTAATCTTTGAGACAGAATCTTTGAAGCTATAATGTACCATGCTTATCTTGCATGTTATGAGATGCCTGAGACGAATTTGGAGGAAGGAGAATGAAGAAAGGGAGCAGTGCAAAATCTCTCCAGAGCAAGCATTGCCTAGAGGCTGACCACCCTGCTACCTTAAACATGTTACCACAGGGAAGTGCCATGGAGATTAGTTAACCAAAAGTTGGTGAGATCATCTCACTTTGGGATTCCTCCAAAGCAGGCTGGGCCAAGGATTTGAATGCAGGTAAGGTGTGGCTGTGGTAAAGAATCTGCCTGCTGATGCAGAAGATACAAGAGGGTTCGAGTCCTCTGTCAAGAAGATNGTTACCACAGGGAAGTGCCATGGAGATTAGTTAACCAAAAGTTGGTGAGATCATCTCACTTTGGGATTCCTCCAAAGCAGGCTGGGCCAAGGATTTGAATGCAGGTAAGGTGTGGCTGTGGTAAAGAATCTGCCTGCTGATGCAGAAGATACAAGAGGGTTCGAGTCCTCTGTCAAGAAGATCCCTGGAGGAGGGCATGGCAACCCACTCCAGTATTCTTGCCTAAATAATCCCATGGACATAGGAACCTGGAGGGCTACAGTCCATGGGGTCGCAAAGAGTCAGACATGACTGAGCACACACATACACACAATTCATTTGGGAGGGGAATCCCAGGAAGCCTATATGAGGGAGTGGATAAGTGAGACCAGGGAGGGAGGAAAGCCCACAAGAGGTGAGTTAAAGTGTGAGTTACCACTATGGGCAACCCTGCTGGGAATATTCTAAGGGAAAAATATTGTGTATACACCTCATAACTGTCCCAGTGAAAGATGTAGAGTTGGCCATTTATCCTTTGATTTCTGTCAGTCCCTGCTAGAGGGCACAATTCTCCTTTGCACCCAGGTTATGTCTAAGCTACATCCAACTAGCTCCTACAGTGTGGCTGAAAGCCTTCAGTCTGAAGCAGAGAGAGGCAGGGGCTTGAGATGGGATATGGCCTCTGTGGTTACAAGTGAACTCAGAAGGGTTGATGGGGTGAGGCAGCAACGATGCGTGGTTCTGTGAGGCCAGGTGATTACCTTCTAATGTCATTCCACTGGATAATCGACACAAATGCCTTTCTTCTGGACCTCCGGATTCGCCAGGCAGAGGCATATTTCTACAAGGCTCTGTAGGGTCCATGGTCTGCAACCACACAGCATGATTTTTTCAGTTATTCATGTGTTCAGTGAAACAAGTGAGGAACTCAAGGGTATCAGGCCCGTGGAGCTGAAGAAGTGAGGCATCAGAGACAAGCCTCATCCAAAGCCCTCCTTGGTACCATACCTGTTCTGGATTCCACAGTGCTTGGGTCTGCCTTCTTTCCTTTTTTGCAATACCAGGGGGATTGAATATAATCTATAAAATTTTGTAACCCTTCTCATATGGTAATTTATTATTTCTAATTGGCCTATCAAATTTTTACTTAAGATGTAAACTATTCCAAAGTCTGGGGAAATGTCTCTATGTCAGGAAAGTCCCTGGGGAGGACAAGAAGTCATTGGCATCTACTACACCTGAGTGCGACAGTCTGGGCTCTGCTTGGCTTCCCTACTTTCTGTTCATCTTTACACTTGTGAGCAAGTGCGCATTTACATGTAACTGTAACATCTCTTGATGCCCCAATTTTTAAAAAAACAACAAAAACATTGCCCAGTGCTATAGACCTCATGTCTCCCCTCAAAATTCATAGATTGAAACCTAACCCTCAAAACAATGGTATTTGGAGGTGAGGTCTTTGGGAGGTGATTTTGGTCATGAGAGTAAAGCCCTCATGTATAGAATTAGTACCCTTAGAAAAGAGACTTTAGAGAGTTCCCTCAACCTTTCCTTCACATGGTACACAGTGAGAAGACCATCTTTGAACCAGGAAGCAGGCCCGCACCAGACACTGAATCTGTTAGTGCCTTGATCTTGAACTTCCTGGCCTCCAGAACTGAGAAAAAGTAATTTCTGTGTTTATAAGCCACCCAGACTATACTATTCTGTTATAGCAGCCTGAATGGATGAAGGGGCCTTTAAATGTTGTACCTGTTATCTTTTGAATGTTCCACATTTCATATATGCATATATTTATAATTATGTGTCTGTTTATTTTTATATAGACATTATTTTTTAGAGCAGTTTTGGGTTCACAGTAAAACTGAGTAGACAGTAGAAAGAATTCACACGTACCTCTCCCCTACACATGCATAGCATCCCAACTATCAGTAGTCTGCACCAGAGTCTTACATTCATTACAGCGATGAACCTACATTGGCACATCGTTATTACCAAAAGTCCATAGGTTAGCTTAGGGTTGGCTCACTCTTTGGGTTGTACATTCTTTGGGTTTTGACAAATGTATAATGACATGCTTCCCTGGTGGCTCAGTGGTAAAGAACCCACCTGCCAAGCAGGAGACGCAAGTTCGATCCCTGGGTCGGGAAGACCTCCTGGAGAAGGAAATAGCAACCCATTCCAGTATTCTTGCCTGGGAAATCCCATGGATAGAGGGGCCTGGCAAGCTACAGTCCATGGGGTCACAAAGAGTCAAACACAACTGAGTGACTACACAACAACAACAAGAATCCACCGTTGTAGTTTCATATAGAACAGTTTCACTACTCTAAACCAAATTATATTTTAAAGCAAATGGAGTTGGACACTTCTAAGGAAATATTCTGGGGTAGACCATATCTTTCATTTTACCAGCCAGGTAGATAAATATCTGAAACTCCAAATGTGTGTTTCTACAAACTCACCATTTTGGAGGTCCTCAGTCATGTCTACCCCTAAGTGTTTAAACATTAACTTTCACATTTTCAGGGTACCTTCTTCTACAGGTAGACAGTTTATGAACCAAGGTCACTTTGCTGTGGCAGATAAAATGCTCTTGAGTCAAAGTATAGACTGGGATATCTGTTCTGAATGCAGAGCGTGTCTGGTAATCCCCAATGTGAGAATGCACTGATGCTTAGGTTTGCATTCGGGCTGGATTTCTTTGACCTAGAGCTCTAATCCTGGATGCCCAGCACTTTAGGAGGATGAAGACTCCTTAATCCCTGTCTTCAGACTCTTACCCTCAACAAACCCCTCCAGGCAGCACACAGACGATTTAGCCAGTGCTAATTCTGTCTCAACTGATTAGGGCAATAGTAGTAAGACATGAACTCCATGAACTAAAGCCCTTGCCGAATCAGCAGATATTGACTTGAGTACTCTTACTACCGACAGTGCTTGCCTGTGCACAGCAACCAGGTGCCAATTTCATTACATTTCTTTACATGGCTTTACTCTGACCATTTGTTAAAGTCAGTACAATTTAAGTTTGAAGTGAAGTCGCTCAGTCGTGTCCGACTCTTTGCGACCCCATGGGCTGTAGACTACCAGGCTCCTCTGTCCATGGGATTTTTCCAGGCAATAGTCCTGGAGTGGATTGCCATTTCCTTCTCCAGGGGATCTTCCCAACCCAGGGATTGAACCCGGGTCTCCCACATTGTAAACAGACATTTTACTGTCTGAGCCACCAGGGAAGTCCAACTTAAGTTTGGCCAACCCTAAATTTGAACAAGCAAGGAAATCCAACCAGTCCATCCTAAAGGAAATCAGTACTGAATAATCATTGGAAGGACTACAATATTGAAACTACAATATTTTGGCCACCTTTTGCAAAGAGCTGATTCATTTGAAAAAAAACCTGATGCTGGGAAAGATTGAAGATGGGAGGAGAAGGGGACAGTAGAGGATGAGATGGTTGGATGGCATCACCGACTCAATGGATATGAGTTTGAGTAAACTCTGGGAGTTGGTGGACAGGGAGGCCTGGGATGCTGCAGTCCATGGTGTTGCAGAGAGTCAGACATGACTGAGTGACTGAACTGAAACTGAAAATTTGTACAATTACATATAGAATACTTGTTGCATGTATGATGCATGAATCCTGGAATTATACTCATTAAGATAAATTAAATTTTAAATAACTGCTATAGTAGGTACATTTTTACATTTGAGAGGTGATCAGTAGAATTAAATATTTCTACAATTCTGAGAAAAATAAATACAAATTAAAACTTTAGGGAGATACTCTTAGAGGTCTTTTGTTCAGGTTAAAAAATAATCCTTGGTAGTTTCATAAATTTACTATTCTAGATGTCCTATATTAATGTGAGTTCTAAAAAGCATGTTAATGTTAAAGTATAATTCACATGCCCTTAAGTATATTTTCAATATTTTAAAGTAATAAATGGGAGGTCTTTGTTTTTTTAATTAAGAATGCCAAGAGAGCTGCCCCAAATCACTTCATGATCAAATACTTTTAGCAGAAAACCTAGCTGTGAGAAGAGAGATCATAGCAACTTTTCATTGATATAGTTAGAAGTATAGTTAGAAATGAAGAGTCTGTTTTTATAACCAATAGGAAATTTAAAAAAAATAATTATTTAATTATTGTTTAACTGTATAAAGTAAAAATAATTGTATTGCTATTCAAAATACATTTGTTAACTGAAATAAAGTTTAAGCTAAAACTAGATGGATAATTGGCATAAAATATTTGACTGTTTCTAAATGTAGGTACACATATTTCCTGAGATTACATGGGAATTCTGAAATTATCTAAGCACTTATATGAAGTAGAAGAAATACATTTAAAATATCTTCAACCCAAGCACACAGCATGCTCATTGATAACACGATGAATGGCATTGCTCCATAAAATCTGAGCAGCTGATGATGTCACCTTCAGCCCCCACCTACATCTTCCCCAAAGCTCTGCTCAGTCCTGGAGATTTCGTCTTGGTGGGTTCTCGTATTCTGAGTTTATGCCCCTGTGGGGCTCCCTGTCTACTCCCTTAGCTTTTCTCTCCCATCTGCTCTGCACTGATTCAGAATTAGTCCCCTTCCCTCAGTATCCACACAAAGACACTCATGCAAGGTAATGTGTGTGTTGCTGACTTTACTGAGGTCTTGGCCAACTGGGGAAAGGACATGTCAAAAACAACTTAAAACTGAACCTTAAGACTTCTCCATTGTGAAACATTCCTTTGGGCAATTTTGACAATGCAAATTTGGCTTCTTGGTCAACTCTGAGCCTTCTGTCATGAGCTTTTGACTCTGGTCTCTTCATATATCTTTTCCCCTCCTCATCTTTGCTGAGGATAGGGGAGAATTTTAGAGATTTCCCTTCCACTGGTTTGATTTAGACTGCTAACTGCTAACTTTAGACTGCCTTTAGAAGGCAATAGGCTTAATTTTGGTTTTAAAAAACCATAAGCACTTTCTCTGTTATACAGGCACAGGATAAATGAAAGTGAGTCAGCACTATAGTGGCAAGTAGCACTGGCAACACAATTCATACTGAGGCAGCCGGCAGTGGCCCTGAGGTGTATTTCACCTTTCCTGGGGGCATAGACTTTAACACTCTTCTAAATGCATCATGTCACAGCACTTCCCTAGGAAGAGTCGTTGGAAGACAGACGGCTTGGGCGTACTATCCTCACCTTCTATTTCTTTTCACTGGGGAAGCTCATTGTCATCAGATCCATCCATGGCTTCTTGAATTAAAAAGTTTTAGGGCTATTTTAAGTGTTATAATGAAAAGGGGTAAATTTTTGTCATCATTAAGTATGTATAAATTATGTAATGTCTTTTCTTCTTGAAATCCACATAATTTAAGGGCTACTATAGTTTATGTGGGGAAGAGGGATGGTGGTTCAGACGGTAAAGCGTCTTTCTGCAATGCAGGAGACCCGGGTTTGATCCCTGGGTTGGGAAGATCCCCTGGAGAAGGCAATGGTAACCCACTCCAGTAAATCCCATGGACGCAAAGAGTTAGACACGACTGAGTGACTTCACTTTCTGTAGTTTATATACATCATGTTTGTTTTCTTCAAAAGATTCTGAAGCAAACCCCACTATACATAAATTTTTACATAAAGTGAAGTTCTAGCAGTTCTCATATAATTGAACTGAATTTTAGATATTTTAGTTAGATCTTTTAAAAGAGTTAAGAAATATTAACATAAGAGATTTTCTTATGATTATCACTGATTGTTCCTCAATGATTTTTTCCCCCAAATTTTCAACTCTGTCATTTCATTTCAACATCATGACAGTGTTTTGTATATAGTTATCTGCAGTAATGGGAGGTTATTAAAGTAAGAATGGGGAGTAAACATATAGCAGTAACACATAGAAGCAGGTACTTAATCTACTTAAAAATGATAAAACACTTAATAAATTTACATGCAACTTTGAAGTGACTTTATTTCAAATAATCTTCCTTTTACTTAAATAAAAACAAACTAAATCAAAGCAATATCTATTTATTTGGCAGGAGCAGTATAGCAACTTTACTCTTTAGTAACTTGAGCCAAATAAGAATGTTTTAGTTAAACATACTGTTAATAATGAAACCAATAAAATTTATAGATAAATCTAAGTACTTCTTTATAAAAAATTATTTTTCCCAAGCGTATCGTGTTTTACAGTACACCCAATGATTCGAGGAGGAATGTTGTTGATGGTTTTTATACAAAAATAACACAAGAATATTTCCTTATGTTTTCATTTTTCATTAGACCAACATAGAACTGGTATTTCTTTTAAGATAAAGTTGATCATTTATTTTTACAGGCAAACATTTTTTCTGAAAGTAACTAGCCTCAGTTTGGACTAATCAGTGTATCGACCTGTGTACTTACATCCACCGAGAAGATGTCTTGGTTTAGACATTGCTCATGGAAGAAACTTGGAGACTGTCTGTTTTCAGTTGCAGAAGCTTCTCTGACTGCAGGCTGAAAAACACATCTGACAAGGGTGTCAGGCTGCTCAATTAATTCACCTTCCTTTAAATACAAACTCAACTAAGTTGATTAGTCCTATTTCGCGACAGAAACGCTGCCCTCTATATCCTCTACAGATAGGAGAAAAGACGTTAAGCCCCAGGAAAATGCACAATAGTGTACATAAACCTGTCTCAGAGTTTAGCCTTTACTTTAATCCTTCTTTAGCCTTTAAGATGCTTTGTGGGCATTCAGTTAATGCTACTTTTCAATTTGACACAAAAGTAAAATACTATGTGAATAAATAATAAGCTTTTCTTTGATGGCTGGAGAACTGCTTTATATCATCAACAGGTTTTGAGTGGAAAAGTTTCTTCTGCAAGTAAGGAAAATAAATTCCTTTCCACAGACCTGCAAAATTAAACAAAAGATGGCAGCCTCTTTAAGGAAGAAGCTTCTAGAACTGACAACTATACTTTAATTCTTATAGACAGTGAAAAAATCTTTCATCGTCTGTGCGAGAGCTGCAATCTATAGAAAGAGAAAACATGGAAGTTTGAAATAGACCTGCTCTTTTATTAAAGAAACAGCTAAAGTCTTGAAAAAGAATATCCTTATTTTACCATTCCTTACAATTTTACCAGTGGACAGTACAAAATAAGAATTCAGTATGAAAAAATTAAAGTTGTGTTACACGTAATGCTTTAGGCTCCTAGTGTGAAGATAATTTGCCGCTTTGTTGACACACATTTTTAGCACTGGATATTGAGGTCATTATAAAAAATTTCATATGAGATGTATTGATTTCATTTTATGGTGACTGTTCATGAAACAGTGTTCAACAGCCGGAACTTAAAATGACTAACAGATCCAGTCTAGACCTAGGCCCACTGTATCTGAGCTGCACAATCTCCCCAAGTTATAAACTTCTATGAGCTTCAGTTTCCTTATCTCAGAAGAGCCTCATAGAGTTTTTCTGATGTGAGGTAACAATATAGACAAAGTATTAATACCTGGATAGTTTCTATTGAGTGTTAGTGTGTTAGATAACTACATTCCATGAAGTCCTTTGTTGAGTTCCACAGGAGACATTTTTTTTCAGCCCATAGAAATGGAAATAAATGGGCTTTTCCCTAAGAAATCCAGCCAAGACAGAATCTTAAGAATTGTGTAACTAGTGACTTATTTTTTTGCATTAGCTGCTAGAAAGCTCAGGGTCAAATTTGTGGCCTGCTTTTAAGTTTGCATTTTTAAAGTAGAAATTATCTATGGCTTGTTTTTCCTAATATTATTTTCCTTTTGCCTTGATGTCTTACTTCTTGCATTATGTGCATGTTTTGAAAATAAATGCATATAGATTTTCATCACTCTCAGTTCAGTTCAGTTCAGTTGCTCAGTCGTGTCCGACTCTTGCGACCCCATGAATCGCAGCACGATTCATGGGGTCGTGCTGCGACCCCATCACCAACTCCCGGAGTTCACTCAAATTCACATCCATCAAGTCGGTGATGTCATCCAGGCATCTCATCCTCTGTCATCCCCTTTTCCTCCTGCCCCCAGTCGTTCCCAGTAGTTTTAAAATTAGAAGGGCTTGTGTCTGAAAGGCTTGTTTATATTTTGCTCAGTGGGAACTTGAAATGCTTTGCTTCCATATATGCAACATCCTGGAGGGTAATTAGGCTCCCAGACCAGGCATAAGCTGTGCTCATTTCAATATGGAGCTATCATTTATAATTCTTCTCTTTTCTGGAAATGTGATCAGAGTACCAGCGGGGTTCAGGAATGACACATTTTCCCCTGATCCCTGGACGAGGTACCTGGATCCTCACTTGCTGTCGTATTCCTCGTATTACTCTGTACCAACTCCTGCCATGAGGGTAGACCAAGACTATGTAAAGGAAGGAAGGAAGGCTTGGAGCCCTGACAGGTACAAGGCGGGAAGTAGGAGAAACAGTAGTCTCTGGAGAGTCTGGGGCTCTGATTGGAAGTGGGAGCTTCTGGTATCACGTCAATATACACATCAGTCTTCTTGTCGTTGTTGATGCTCAGTCGCTAAATTGTGTTTGATTTTTTGTGACTCCGTGGGCTGCAGCATACCAGGCTTCTCTATCCATGGAATTCTCCAGGCAATTCTACTGGAGTGGGTAGCCATTCTCTTCTCCAGGGGAATCTTCCTAACCCAGGGATCAAACCCAGGTCTCATTACTGCAGGGGGTTTCTTTACCTTCTGAGCCACCAGGGAAGCCCAAGAATACTGGAGTGGGTAGCCTATCCCTTCTCCAGGGGATCATCCTGACCCAGGAATCAAACCGGTCTTTCCTGCATTGCAGGCAGATTCTTTACCAGCTGAGCTACCGGGGAAGTCCACTATCTGCTAGAGTTTGCTCAAATACATTTCCATTAGGTTGGTGATGTTGTCTAACCATCTCATCCTCTGCTGCCCATTTCTCCTTTTGCCTTCAATCTTTCCCATCATCAGGGTCTTTTCTAATGAACCGATTCTTTGCATCAGGTGGCCAAAATATTGGAGCTTCAGCTTTAGCATCAGTCCTTCCAATGAATATTCAGGATTGATTTCCTTTAGAATTGACTGTTTGACTACTCTGGCTCTGTTGATTGTTAAAATACTGATATTCTCCTTTTCTGGTTGGGAAATAGCCACTACCCTGAGCCCCCAAGAGTTCTCCTGATCCAGTTGCTGCAGAGTCTCCCCTGAGACACACTTACCCCTACAACTAATACAGCAAGCTGCCTCCAGGTCCCTGTTCCAGTGCCCATCTGGACTGGTCAATATTGCAGCTGACTGCCAGTGAGTGAGAGAGAAAGATTGCAGTGCTCAGGAGTGGGTTTTCTGAAAGCGACAGTTGTGCAGGAGAGGTGAATGGAAGACTAGCCCTGGATACTTGGGGAAGAGTCAGAGGAAGCTCCCCAGGAAGAGAGGAACAAGTGAGGATAAGAGACCACCAAGACCTTAGGGATTATCTGTTAATCATTGAGAAATGTTGGAAATTTGCACCCTGCACTCAGTACAAAGAAAATCCTCTTTATTTTGCTGAAGCTGATCTAGTCTCCTTCAAAAGTCCTGGTATCTGGATAAAAGGAGAGAAAATTACATTTAGTCCAATCTGGTAAATTCACACCTATACGAAAATATAAAAGAGACAGTATTTCTCAGGTAACTTAGTTTCTCCAAGTACAGTGGTCTCCTTTCGATTTTTTTTCCTTTTTCTTCCTTGAAATGTCACAGGAGTCAGGGGGTGGACAGTTTGCAGTGTCCTTGTGGGAGGAGTTGGCGGAAGGAACCTGGAGAGCACACAGGGGCCACACTCTGTCCTTTGGTTCTCCTGAGGCTGCTCAGGCTGTTGGCTCTGCTGATTTCTCATGTGGACACCATCCTATGGACTTCTCACCCAGAGCCCTCACCTGCTGACTCAACATCTGAGACAGCAGAGCCCCTGAGGTTTGGCTGTTCATCCCCTGGTTTAGATCCTCTTCCTATAGCCCTTGACCACAGAGTTTTTTGGCACTGTCTTTGGTGATCGAGCCTAGCAAGCTCCCTATGCAGTCTCTGCTACTCTTCTGTTGCCCAAGGGAATGCAGTCACCTCCTTCCACATCACTCTGGGTTTCGCAGGAAAGCTAACTCAAGCTCCCTCTCTACTTGGCCTTCTCGCAATCCTAGGTTATTTCAGGGTAGCTTTCTGGGAAGTCTGTCCAGGAAATGACATGAGACGTGCGTCAAGTATGCTTCTGTGCTTAGCTTAGTGTGTGTGCGCTCAGTTGCTCAGTTGTATCTGACTCTGTGACCCCATGGACTGTAGCCCACAAGCTCCTCTGTTAATGGAATTTTCCAGGCAAGAATACTGGAGTGGGTTGCCATTTCCTACTCCAGGGGATCTTTCTGACCCAGGGATTGAACCTGCATCTCCTGAATCTCTTGCATTGGCAGGCGGATTCTTTACCAACTATACCACATAGGAGGTCCCAATGCTTAGCTTCCCCTCTATTTATCTAACACTGTTTTCCTCACCTGTACTCTGAAATACTCCGGATACTTTTGGAATCAGGCCACCTTCTTGCTGACTTGGTGGGATTTCCCTAATGTACAACTGTGAGCGGGTCCTCCAGTCCTGGTTTGTGTTATGCTAACTGTCAGAGATGATCTGGACTTTAGTTCTCCATTCTCTCTCCACTAAGTCTAGTTTTAAGGACAAATGTCTCAACTAAGCAGATGAAAACAGAAAGTGTGGGACTGAACACCAGACCACCCCTGATTCTTTGGGGATGGGAGTTCTCATGCACACCATTCCTGTGTCAATGAGCCTCATGATTCTGCAGCCAAGTGGTCATAAGTGGCTGCTGGTTTCTAGTCTTACATCTTTGTATCATCTCCATCAATTGAAAAAAAAATACAAAGTTAGCTTTCAGGTTTTGTTTATCACTGAACGTCTTACTGACTTACTATCATTGACTTATCTAAGTGTGGTGAGGATACACTGAAAAATAAAAATTGCTTTTGAACTACTTTGTATCCTCATTTGTTTTGATATTGACACACTTTTGATCCACCATGCACTTGAAATTATTTTATCCTGTAGTGTTGAGAACTTTTTTTGTAATAGAAGCATGTAAGTATAGAAAGAGAATGTAATAGGATTGATTTCAAGGACATTTTTTCCATGTAAACAGAAGACTTCCAAAGAAAGAATAGGAAACATTCCTTCTTCATCTGTTCTTTCCTTTCTTTGCCCAGAACATCAAAGGTAATTATTTCATGACCTAAGGAAACTGTAAAAACTTTAAATCTGCTGAATTTGTAAAAAAATTGGAATCTCTAGCTTAGTGAAATTATGATTCATTGTTAAAAATATGATTGCATTAAAGATCTTCTTTTGAAATTGTTATATGCTATTTTATACTGCTTCTAACAATTAACAGAACATTGTGTTTGATATAAGCTTTGAATAAATGAAAATATTTGCTTCTAGAAATAATTGAGTTGGAAATAACAAACATATTTTCCATTGGCTGGCATATATTCATACCTATAAAGTATATTATTGTTATAATGGCAATTTCATCGAATCATGAACTGATAGAAGGCACGAGGAGAAGCGGACCACAGAGGACGAGATGGTTGGATGGCATCATAGACCCAATGGACATGAGTCTGAGCAAGCTCTGGGAGATGGTAAAGGACAGGGAAGTCTGGTCTGCTGCAGTCCATTGCATTGCAAAGAGCTGGACATGACTGAACAAGTGAACTTTGGTTCATCTCTTGCTCATATATATTGTACAAGTGGACAACAATTTGGAAATGGTAAGATAAGAAAGACAATCAACAGAGGTTTTTGTTTCTTTTGATACTAGTTTTAACTGTTATTTTCCTTAATTTCCTTAATTTAAAAAAATCTTGTTTTCCTTAATTATTCCATTTCAGGGACTTTCCTGCCAGTCCAGAGGTAAAGACTCTGTGCCTCCAGTGCAGAGGGCATGGATTCGATCCCTGGTCTTGGGAAGTAAGATCCCACATACTGTGGGGTGGGAGAAGAAAAATCCCATTCAAAAATACGATTAATTATTATCACATAAAATCTTATCGAGATTTAGAAAGCCATGAACCCTGAAAATAAAAATAATACTAAAAAATTATTTCCTATATCACAAAGTACTTTAAAAACATCATTTGATCTTAAATAGTGATTTTTAATGACCATAAAATGGCAAGCACCATGAGAATTGTATTCTGAAAACATGGTTCTTGCTTCTAGTTTATAATCTATGGCTTTTTTTTAATGGCAAAATACCCTTGTTTTTTACTGCATGAGTCGCCTGTTCCTATTTTTCACTCCTGGCACAGCACAAGAAAAAGTATGAGAACTAATTGACAAGGTATAGGAAAGAAAGTAGACTAGCAAACAGAAAAAAATGACATTTCATCTTCAAACAGGAAAATTAATTTAAAAGGATCATGAAATTACAGCATTTGTTTGTTGCTGGTGATATTTTCTTTGCTACCAAGGTCACAGGATAAAAATGCCTCGAGGGAATTTGAATCTAGATTATTTGACCATACACAAACACTCTAAAACTGAGCACATTTTTATTATGAGAGTATTAATTGTAGTGGAATTTGATCCCCCCCAAATGATTTGTATTTCTCTAAATAATAAAAGTATTCCCAACAAAAAATGACCATGAAAAACAAGAACTACAGTTACTGTGCTCTTACACCTCTATAAAATGTTGAGCTCTTGTGCTGAGTGTCACCATGATTCATGGGTAATATATTTTTACTGCCTTTAGAACACTTGCAAAATTAAGCTAGAATTACCTCAGTTGACTGCTATTAGCCAAAGCTACAGTATCCAATGCCAAAAATAAATCCTTGTAATGATAGACTTCAACATTTGTACAAAGCAAGCTTTTAGAGATTGGTTTCTGGAAACTAAATATTTCTTGCTGTGACAAAAGGCCTGTCATTAAAAGATACCTAGCACAGACCAGTTCAATCAACAGATTTCTTTCAACAATATTTATGGAATTAGCAAAATAGCACTAATATTTTTTTTTCTCTTAAGGTCTCTCTCTCTCTTTTTTTTTTTTTTTTTTTTTTTGGTAAAGAGCTTCTGTAGTTTTACAAACGTTATTCAATTCATACTTAAAACATCTAGCTTTTTTTTTTTTAGAAGGCAGAAGAGCATTTGATCAAATCCTCAAAGGTTGTTTTTGTTTTCAGTCGCTAAGTTGTGCCTGACTCTCTGTGACCCCATGAACTGCAGCGCACCAGGCTCCCTTGTCCTTCACTATCCGGGAATTTGCTCAAATTCGTGTCCATTGAATTGGTGATGCTGTCTAACCATCTCAACCTCTGCTGCTCCCTTCTCCTTTTGCTTTCAGTCTTCCCCAGCATCGGGGAAGATGCTTTTCCAGTGAGTTGGCTCTTCGTATCAGGTGGCCGAAGTACTGGAGCTTCAGCTTCCTCATCAGTCCTTCCAATGAATATTTAGGGTTGATTTCCCTTAGGATTGACTGGTTGGATCTCTTTGCTGTCCAAGGGACTCTCAAGAGTCTTCTCCAGCACCACAATTCGAAAGTATCAATTTTTTGGCACTGCAATATCTGTATTTCACGCATGGTTGATCAGTGAGGAAACCAGAAGTGGCCTTGGATTCCCTGCCTGACTCCTCCAGTTCAGTCCTCTGACTCCTGGTGTGAGCAGTATCCTGATTCAGAGTAAGCTTGGATGTCAATATTTTATACCTAAATAATGAATCACTTTTAGGAGTACCACATGGCATGAAATATCTTTTTCTGAATTGTAGTTTAATACAGATAACATAAAATCTACCATCTAACCATTTTCAAGTGCACAGTTCAGTAGCTACTTTATTCACATTGTTGTGCCACCAGTCACCAGAAGTTTTTTCATCCTGCAAAACTGAAACTCTATACCCATTAAACAAGTCCAGTCCCCTCCTCTCAACTCCTGGCAATCACCATTCTATTTTCTGTTTCCATGATAGTAACTACTGTGGGTACCTCATATAAGTAGAATCACATGATTTTTCTGTGTGTGTGATTGCCTTATTTCAGTAGGCATAAAGTCCACAAAGTTCACCCATGTTGCAGCATGTATCAGAAATTCTTTTCCTTTTAATGCTGAATAAAATTCCACTCTTTCTCTGTCTCTCTCTCTCTCTCTATATATATATATATACACATATATATATATATGTGTATATATATATGTATATATACACGATCTTTTGTTTATTCCTTCATCCACTGAGGGACATTCGGGTTATTTCTATCCTTTGACTGTTTCAAATATTGCAGCTATGAAAACAGGTGTGCAAATATCTCTTCAAGACTCTGCTTTCAATTCTTCTGGGTATATACCCAGAAATGGGATTTCTGGATCATATGATAATTCCACTTTTGCTTTTTTTGAGGAGACTCCACATTATTTTCCATAACAGCTACACCATTTTAGAGCCCAGCAGCAGTGCACAAGGATTCCAATTTCTTCACATTCTTGCCAACACTTGTTATTTTTATTTTGTTTTTTATTTGATACTATCAATTTATTGGGTGTGAGATGGTATCTTGTAGTTTTTGACTTGCATTTTTCTAATAACTAGTGATGTTGAGCATTTTTTCATGTATTTATTGGCCCTTTGCCTACCTTCTTTTGGAGAAATGTCAGTTCAAGTCTATCACCCCTTTTTATATTGGATTGGGTTTTTTGTGGTTGAGCTATAGGAGTTCTTTATATTTTCTGGATTTTAAGCCCATATCAGATACGTGATTTGCAAATATTTTCTCCCATACTGCATAGTTATCATTTGTATGTAGAATCTTTTTTAAAAAAAGTTAAACCCTGGCAGTCCAGTCATTAAGACTCTGTGCTTCCACAATGCTTTTCAAATCAGGGGGTATGAGTTCCATCCCTGATTTGGGAGCTAAGATCCCACAGGCCATGTGGCCAAAAAAAAGTCAAACTCATAGACACAGAGAGTAGAAAAGTGATTGCCTGGGGTTGAGCGAGAGGATTAAGGAAAGTTTGATAAAAGAATACAAATTTTCAGCTATAAGATGAATAAGGTCTGAGGATCTAAAATAAAACATGGTGATGATAGTTGGTTATACTGTGATGTATAATTGAAACTTACTAAAAAGAGAACTTAATTTTTTTTTTAAAAAGGTAAATATATGAGATAGTGTATATGTACTTAACTTGATGGGGGAATACTTTCACAATAAATACCTATATATCAAGTCATCATGTTGTACACTTCAAATACCTTATAATTTTCCCAGTTATACCTCAATAATATGGGAAAAAAATCATAAATTCTGAAAGAATATTTCCTCAGCTTTTAATGCTATTCTGTAAGCAATGGCTTAGAGACATGACACACTTTGAAAGTGTTTGGATTATTAACATTTTTGCCATCACTTTATTAAGTCTATAACCAACAAAACAAGGGAAAGATTCATGTTTTTAAATGCTTTGATATCCCCCCATATGTATTCATACACTCAAAAATATTCTTTGAGCATCTGCTGTATATCAGGGGCTTGTTAGGCATTAGGGATAAATTTGTAAAAGTCTACATAAAGTAACAAGACATAGTTTATCTTTGTTTACCTCACTGAAAAGGCACATACTAAGGATTAAAATACCTTCTGGGGGTAAAGTATATGAACAGAATCACTGAATTTCAGAGCTAGTAGGGATTTTAGGGATCTTAGACCAGGGATTCTCAGTGGGGACAATGATGTCTCTTTGGGGGCTTTGTGGAACCCAGTGGAGGGTTTTGGGTTGTTAGGTTGTTTAGAGAATGCTTTGGGATTTCTTGGTGGATCCAGGGATAGGCGACATCCCGCAATGTGTGGACAGACCTGCTTAACAAAGAATTATATTGTCTCATGCATAATTTTAAAGTGTTTCACTGGGAATTTATGAAGATGAATTATACTTCGCAGAACTTAGGACTGAACTCGACTTTACAGGCATAGCTTTCTCTTATGTGATTTTTGGCATACACTAAAATTTCCATGTATTCAACTACCATGTAAATTGGGAGAAGATTTCTTTCTTCTGTTCCACATTTTTTTGAGTTGCTCACCATTCCAAAAATAATCACATCGTACACAGCAATGCCTTTCATGTTATTTGAGTCATTAAATCAATACATCATATCAGTCTTCATTCTTAGTCATTGTATATCTATCTCTCTACATAAAATCTTATAACATGCTAATCTTGATGCTTTTGAACTCTGGTGTTGGAGAAGACTCTTGAGAGTCCCTTGGGCTGCAAGGAGATCCAACCAGTCCATTCTGAAGGAGATCAGCTCTGGGATTTCTTTGGAAGGAATGATGCTAAAGCTGAAACTCCAGTACTTTGGCCACCTCATGCGAAGCGTTGACTCATTGGAAAAGACTCTGATGCTGGGAAGGATTGGGTGCAGGAGGAGAAGGGGACAATAGAGGATGAGATGGCTGCATGGCATCACTGACTCGATGGACGTGAGTCTGAGTGAATTCCAGGAGTTGGTGATGGACAGGGAGGCCTGGCGTGCTGCAATTCATGAAGTCGCAAAGAGTCAGACATGACTGAGCGACTGAACTGACTGAACTGAATCTTGACAATATACTAATTTAGTCCTGACTTCAAAAAGTCAAATGTTTTAAAAACTCAAAAATATTACATTTACTATAAATAACAACATATTATAATATTAGATATAAGTTAAAGTATTAAATAAAGTAATATAGACATATAAAAAAACATTTTCAATATAAGTGAGTATAAGTAGTAGCTGACTTTTCATATATTTTGTGGTGTAGTTGTGCTGTAGTATTTGCATATTAAAATATATATGACTTTTTTAAGGTTAGTTTCTTTCCCTTTCACTTCATAATTATAGTTAGGACATTACACTGGTTTTCTGGAAGTGTGTGAGCAGGCTATATAATCTAGGAATTCTACTTCAAGATGTTAAGGGGTATTCCAAAATGTTTGCTATGAGAACAGGTCTTTAGGTCTGATGAGGATGAGACCAGGCCTACCTGAGATCACTCAGAGTGTGTATATTTCTGCTACAACCTTTGTTTCAGTGTTACAGATTTTGCTTACTCTCCTGCCCTCCTTGAGAGTATTTGCAGACCTGGAACAGGATCTGTGTTCTCTTAATCAGAGCATTAGGCACACTGAAGTCAGGTAGTAGCATGCATGATAAAATGGATGTAGAAATCATGCTGAGTGTAAAACACAATAGAAATTTTGGCAAATAAAGTGAGAGCCTGCCTTATGCGTCATCTACAAAGCAATTTTTTACTTAAGATTTTTTTTTTGATGTGAACCGTTTTTAGAGTCCATATTAAGTTTGTTACAGCAATCTGGCTTCTGTTTTATGTTTTGTTTTGCTTTTTGGCCATAAGAGATGTGGAATCTTAGCTCCTAATCAGGGATCGAACCTATACTCCTTGCATGGGAAGGTAAAGTCTTAACAACTGCTTCTCCAGGGAAGTCCCTACAACGTGGTTTTAAAGCTGTCGTAAGGACAGTATCTTGGGCTATATAATCTAGGAATTCTACTTCAAGATGTTAGGGGTATTCCAAAATGTCACAAAAGGAAGTGACATTTTGAGGCTGGGTGTAGTTCTAAGAACTGGAGCTCAGACCCCAGGAGAATCAAGCTCAATGTTCATGCCTCCTGTCCTCGCGTCCATGAGTCAGAGCTCTGTTTCCTACAACAGAAAGGAGGTTTTAAAATTCATCAGCTAAAAGGAGGTTCTAAATACTTTGTGGTTTTGGGTAGGTTTGGAAAATAATTAGAGATGAAATGCTTGAAAACGTGTCTGGGAGGTGTTGCACCGCTGCAGCTTCCCAGGCGCCCATCTACCCCCGGGCCCCCCACCCACACACCCCAACACTTAAACACATTAGTCATCATTTTGCACAAGTGCTGTTCTGTTTTCATTTTTTTGTAGTGTCCCCTTCTCAGGTCTCTAGTCAAAAATGTAGCAGAAATTCACTCGTTAATAATCTAATGTTCCCAGTTTTTAACTAAGCAAAATCACCACTGATGTAACAGGGATGAACCTGACCAAGGATAAATGCTTTGTGCCATATCCTGGTATCATAAACCCAGGTTCTCTCAACTGGAAGAAGAAAGAGCTTCAGAGGGAGAACAAGTTGCAGCTGGTTGCCATGTGGATCAACCACGAAATGAGACGTTCTCCAGTTCATCCAGAGAGAGAGGACCCAGAGAAGATTCAGGGGCAATAACCAGTCAGTCACTGGTAAAGAAACCACCTGCCAACGCAGGAGATGCAAGAGATGCAAGTTTCATCCTTGGGTTGGGAAGATTCCCCTGGAGGAGGGCATGGGAACCCACTCCAGTACTCTTGCCTGGAGAATCCCATGGACAGAGCAGCCTGGAGTACTATAGTTCATGGGGTCACAAAGAGTCACATATGACTGAGTGAGCACACACACACAAACACAGAAGTCAGTTGCAAAGAGAAGCAACTGCCTCCTGTCAAGTGATTTTCTGGGATGACATATGAAATAGAAAAATAAGTAACTGTGCTCTTTAGACTCTAGGGTTAATGCATCAGTTTTTCTTGTCACTAGTTTTTCCTACTTACTATTCACCTGCTGTTGCCCTAGAAAAGATGTACTGTGAGAAACAAGGGTGAGATCTTATCTTTTTTCCATCTCTTCATGCAAAATATTTCTTCTCTATTCCTGCCTCAGAAACCATGGCAACTGCCTTTCTACCTGGGCATCTGCAGCTAGAGTTTCACCCTGTCACTCATGAGGAAAAGGCTGTCCATATCCCTGTTCTCAATTATAGAAAGCACCTTTGGATTTGAGCCGCTCATTTTGGGAGACAGTTCCAGTTTCGTGGACATTTTGTTTTATTTGGTAAGATCGATGGGCTAGCCATATTCCATCAAACGGTGGGAGCTGTGAAGAGAGGGTGACTATGAAATGTAACATTAGAGAACACAACCTCCATCTTATAAAATGCCAAAGAAATTTGGCAGTTCTGCTCTGGCCTTCAGGAGAAATATGCCAGCATATTTTTCCATAGGAAAATGCTGACCTCCAGGTGCCAGTCTGAGCTTAGAGAGAGAGGGAATTCTTTGTCCATAAATGCAGGCA
The DNA here is from genome assembly GCA_006410615.1 of Neotragus moschatus. Classification (NCBI taxonomy): domain Eukaryota; kingdom Metazoa; phylum Chordata; class Mammalia; order Artiodactyla; family Bovidae; genus Neotragus; species Neotragus moschatus. Next base: position 881,309 of record SJYA01000228.1, read on the forward strand.
GCTGGGGCCAGAGGAGTGCTTTTTGTTCCTTCACCAGAACAGAGCCTTGGGTTCAAGGGTACCTCAGACTTACTATAATAATGATGATGACAGCTAACATTTATTGAATGCTTACTTTGTATCAAGCCCTATGCCTTGTACTTCCTACACATTATCTCACGTATTCATCACAACATATCTGGGAGGCAGATTACTCTTATTATTACTTTCACTTTATAGATGAGGATGCTGAGGTAAAGATTCAGTTAGGCTAGTAAGAGACAGAGCTGGGATTTGAACCCAGGTCTATCTGGCTTCACAAGCTTCTCACCCTCACACACAGTCTTAGGTGGGAGTTGAGCAGATTGGAGCAGATCTCACCCCCTTCCACTTCCCATCTCTACCCCCAAGTCTGAGCCATTGGGGTTTCTGGGCCTTTTATTGGTTCTCCAACTCCTGATCCTGTCTCTCCAGGTTACTCATTTTTTCTTGCAATTGAGGTCTCAGCTTGCAATTATTACTACTGCATGGTGACCTGGAGCATAACTGTCTACTCCTAGAAAACACAGGTGAACATAAGTTTCTCGACATCTTATGTAATGATGCTTGGCATTCTTTGGTTAGGGGAACTTGAGTCCATAACTGTCATCTTCCTAGCTCTAATTCTGGAACCACTGTGATTAAGAATGCAGCCAATCTAACTGGAGCTCTGCTTTACATATCTGAAAGGGTAAGTCTTTCCTTTGTTTGCTCGCTCTGGGAATAGGTTCCAAACAGCAGGAATGATGTTTATGTATGATATTTCTCATATATTGATAGCTAGATGGATACCTGATTTGCAAACTGGCTGTGGGAAATCTTGAGTATCCTGGCAGGTTACTAGGACTCTAGCTTGCATGAATCCCTCAGGGTATTGTCAAGTGGGGTGGGGAATTTGGGGAAGTTACAGACCCCTAGAGCATCGGGATGACTCTCAAAGATGTGATGAAGGCTGCCCTTGGTTTAGGGAGCCTGGGGTGCCCTGAGAAGCAGAGGATGTATAATGACTTGAATGAAGGAAGGAAAACTGATCCCTGGAGAAGAGCTCAAGGGCAGAAGAGAAGTGCTCTATTACTTGCTCGTATCTCTCTAGATCTGAGAAATATAGCCCAAGTCCCTCAAATGATCAGGCTACTTTTTAAGAGGCTCAAGGAACTTAATAGTGAGTTTGAGGCCAGGCCACTGGAAGTTAGGCCCAAAAGTTGTGTTTGCTGGCTGGGAAGAAACTCTTCTACAGCTTTAAGGATTATTTCAATGAAAAGGGAGAGCTGAGAATCACGTTCCAATGATAGGGAAGTAGTAGCCACTAACCCAGGCCACTAAGAGCCAGAACAGGCAACATGAACCACAGCTTCATGTGTTTAGAAAGTATCAGAAGCAAGACCAGGAAGGCTGCCTTGTAGCCAATAGGAAAAGGAGGAGATTGGGGTCTTGGAATCCTGTGGTTTCCTTGGAAAATGTCCAAAGCAGTGTAATTATCCTCAAAGACAGGGAGCCTGGGGAGATTTTGTTACCCCATGTTATAGGTTGAATCATGTCCTTCCAAAATCTGTGTGTTGAAGTCTTAACCCCCAGAATCGAAGAAAGTGACCTTAGTGGAAATAGGACCTAGTAATCATTTTAGTTAAAAGGAGGTTGTTAGGGTGGGCCCTAAACCAATGACTTGCATCATTATGAAAAAGCAATTAGGGACACTGACGTGCACCCAGGGAGAACAGCATGTAGACATAAAGGCAGAAATCAGAGTGATGTTCCCACCAGCCAAGGCACAGTATAGACTGTCAGCACACCACCACAAGGAGGAGAGAGACGAGGAAGCAATACGTCCTCACAGCTCTGAGGAGGGGCCAAGCCTTGCCCACATCTTGATCTTGGATATCTAGCCTCCAGAATTGTGAGACAGTAAATTTCTGTTGTTTAAACCACCCAGCTTGTGAATCTTTGTTATGGCAGCTGTAGGAAATGAATACATCCAGTGAAGCCCTCAGAGTGCCAGATATTGGAACATTAATATCGGGGAACCAAAGAGACGGTGGTTCTCACAATCCATCACCATGAGCTTTTACCCCTGCAACTGTGTCCTCAGTCCATACCATGTTCTGATGAATGGCTAGAATGTTCTCTTCCCTGAAGAACAAGTGTAAATCCTATAAAATGCTATATGCACAAATATTCATTCAGTGAACACTTATAGGAGCTACTATATGCCCAAAAACCATTAATATTTTAAAAACAGGACAAATAAAATTGGGTTAAACATTCAGGCGTCTCCTTTTGAAAGTAATTTGATGAACGGATCCACTGAAGCCTGTCTCCAGCATGCTGCCCTGGCCAGTCCTCCAAAAGTCAGGTGGCGGTGGAGAGAAACATTGATTCAGCACATGTGCGTGTACAACAAGGTTTCATTTTTTTCAACCACACTTGATGGTTCCTGTATGGAATATTTAATTGAGAGCATAGCATGCCGCAGGATTTCCTTTTCTAAAATGGAAATCCTGTATGAAACAGTGATCAAGATCATCATGACTTCTTTTTCTTGGCTTTTCCTTAGAGATGAGATCGGTCCACTTCACGCAATTTTGTTGAATTTCACTAGAACCTTTGAAATTCTTGCTTTAGAGAAGCATTTTTTTCTGGTGTGGTGTTAGGGAAATTAAAATGGAGGAAGTCTTGTTCAAGCTTCAGAAGCAAGAGAGCAGGCCACTGACCTGCTTCTGACCCGCCTGGATGTTGCTGGGATTCTGCACCTGCCTGCAAGCTCAGCAAGTTGGGTGGCACTTTAGGTAAAGAAAGGGACTGGATCTCAGAATTCTTGAGCCCCTGAAAGTCTGGTCAACACCGTGGGGTCTAATGAAATCCTCTGACTCACAAGGTGAAGCAAACAGCACTGTAAAACAAGAACTGTGTTTTTGTATGCAAACTGATAATGATATAGTTTGCACCTGGGATTATAAGCAGGAGCCTCTGAAATTGCACAGCTTCCCCAGTGGCACTAGTGGTAAAGAATCCTCCTGCCAATGCACCCATGAGTTTAGCTGCCCTGGGGCATGTGGGATCTTAGTTCCCTGACCAGGGACCGAACCTGAATACCCTGCATTGGAAGGGGGAGTCTTAACCACTGGACCACCAGGGAAATCCCCCTCTGTATTTCCTAAAATTTCATTATGAAATTTAGATGCTCTATCTGATTTAGCTTTGGAATTTTGTCAAAGATGGGGTTGGATCTCCCATCAGGAGGCACAGGTTCAGTTCTCTCTCTTCTTGTGATGTTAGTGGCTACTGATAGTCAAAGCCTAGATAGTATTTCATTTGAGATTTGCCAGATGATGATGTTTTAAGTCTGCTATTCCTTGAGTGTGAGGGTACAGCTCATCCAGGAAAGGCAGATTCAAACTTGATTTTCTTTTCAAAATAAAACATCCTCCACAGGTGACCAATGAGATTATTTAAAAATATCATTATGAACCCATGACTTTTAAATTTATTTAATGTCTTAGTCCATTGTTTGCATTAATGCTCACTGTCCCATCTTTGGGCTCTTGGTGTTGTTTCAAGTTGATGCTTGAAGTCTTGCATGTAAGATTTTTTATTGCTTTTGGGAAAAGGGCATAGAGACCCTTTCCAGAACTTTCTCTCATAAAGTAATGGTGTCCAAACTTTTTTATTGTGAATTCCCATTAGAAAATACTTTCAAGCATGAATCACCATGATATGCTTATTTATAAATTATACACGTGTATTGTTGTTTACAGTGTAAAATAAGATACCCCAAGTAGAAATTTAAAATGATGAGATAAATTTGAAATAAACACTGTTTTAAAAATGATGGCCACCTAGGAGGTCACTGGATGTAACTCTTTAGCCAACACAACAGCACTGGATGGGGAGGAATCTTGGCAACAGCAGAGAGCGCCACCTTTGCCTGGTGAAACCAAACATCATAAAAAACACCAGGCTGCTGGCCACCAATACTGGGGCCTGGAAAGCTCAGCCCAGTTTCCTGCCAAGAGTTTGGCCTTGAGCACAGCTGAGATTCCTAAAGTGTGCTGGCACCTGACCAGGCTCTTTCAATGTCCAACAATCTGGTGAGCAGGCCCTAGCTGGGTGAATGTTCAGGAGAGGAGACACACAGGCTGGCTTCACGAATGTAGAAAGAGAATCCTCTCCATTTCTCTAAGAAGGACAAATTTGAAGTTAGAAAGTGTGACTTTCTTTAGAAGGAAATGAGCTTTGATTTAAAAGAATTAATAAATCAAATTCCTGAAGAGTACTTTTTCATTGCCTTTCAATGCCGATAAACAAAACCAAAGGATAAACATATATTTATGACTCAGGCTGCTAAATAGAGGGCTTGTTTAAGTAATCTGGTTGAGATAAACTCTCAAAGACTCAAGTAAAAATTTTGTTCCACCCCAAGTAGCAGATTTCCTCTGTTGTGCTTTTATGATATTCAGTTTATGAGGACTCTCTTACTATCAAATTGTTTTGATACTTGTCTAAATTGCAAACCTTCAGACTTGTCAATAGCTCTGAAACATGTCTAGAAATTATGAAACATTAATAAGTAAGACTGGTATTGGAAAAAATGGTGGTTTATGAAAGGAAACTTTGGCTATGTTTTCAATGTGTCTAAACATAAAATCAACTTTGATATTGTCAGAAGTAATCTTTTAGTCTCCAAAATGAAAAAAAAAAAAATTCAGAACAGCATCTGGCTTTTGAAATGGAGCCCACCCTCCCTGCCTCTTTTTTGTAAAAGTTTAAAAGCAAATTTGGATAAAATAAAAATTTCTCCTCTGAAAGTTTCTCAATTTAAACATGTAATTTTACACATAATTTGCTATAGTAGCAAAGGAACTTAATAAGATCATCTTTAAGAAGCAGCAGAAATTTCTAAATGTTTCACCACCTGAAATTTTACCCTGAGTTATTCATTTCTTGGAAAAGGAAATGGCAACCAACTCCAGTATTCTTGCCTGGAAAATCTCATGGACAAAGGAGTGTGACAGGCTTACAGTCCCTGGGGTTCTGAAGAATCAGACATGACTGAGTGACTTCACTTATTCCTTTCTGTAAGTTAAGGGTTGCTGACCTTAGAAGAATGCAAATGTGCCTCAGTTCAGTTCAGTTCAGTGACTCAGTATGTCCGACTCTATGTGACCCCATGGACTGCAGCTTGCCAGGCCTCCCTGTCCATCACCAACTCCCGGAGTTCACTCAAACTCATGTCCATTGAGTCAGTGATGTCATCCAGCCATCTCATTCTCTGCTGTCTCCTTCTCCTCCCACCTTCAATCTTTCCCAGCATCAGGGTCTTTTCAAATGAGTCAGTTCTTCACATCAGGTGGCCAAAGTATTGCTTTCCCCTTCAACATCAGTCCTTCCAATGAACATTCAGGACTGATTTCCTTTAGGATGGACTGGCTGAATCTCCTTGCAGTCCCTAGGAAGCAGAATATTGTGGGTGAATATTGTGTAACATTTTGTGTGTCAGTTTTCCTATTGATTGGAGGAACTTAGGTAGAGACACTTTGCAAATTTTGTGTGACAGTCTCTTCAAATGATGGAAAATTTTTTCACCTACTTATCTTTTTCTGTACAAACAGTGAAGCCTTCTTTTTATAATGCCAACCACTCTTACTGAAAAATAAAATTTGACCAATTTTAGCATCTATAGTAGAGAGTTGTCCCAAAAATTCAGTTCTCAGAATTAGAGACAAGAGCCCTGAGCTTTTATTTTGTCGCAGTCACCTTCACCTTTAGGAGGGTTGGCTAGCTCTTCAATTATGTGATAGTAACCCACCACCCTTACCGCTTCATTTATAAAATACCTTGGGATTCTAAATGACTTTTCTACAAATGCTCAGCATGACCAACTTATCCGAAAAGAAGACAAGTAGACTACATCATCGCGGAACAACCTCCCATTCCCTGTGATTTTCCAACTAGATTAAGTGCTTGGAGACCTGGGGCTGGCAGGCAGGGTTTGAAAAGACAACAGCGCGGGGTGACGTAAACAAGTATACGAACTCTAAGATGCTTACAGGGAATCCAACAAAGTGTTTATATTTCCCGTGATGACCACTTTAATTTTTTCAAATATAAAGCACCTTTTTTTAAAAAACAAGAGGAGTTTTGGTGCTTCTCTTTTGGCTGATCAGCATGTGCCTGATCGTCTCCTTGGTTGACCTGGTCTCACGGGTTTTCATCACAAAAGACAACTTGCCACATAAAGCTGGATTCGTGTCAGGATTTCAATTTCTTGGTAACGGGCTTACCAGTTAATAAACAAGTTTTTATTAAGCATTTGCTAATGCCCAGTACTGTGCTGAGTACTTCAGGGAACTCCAAGACTTAAAAGAATGAAGGTGATATTTCATTTGAAGTGTTTATAGTGTGGTAGAGAAAGATGAGTACATGAAAAATGATCAAGAACCAAATGCCAGTTGTTACACAAATCCATGTTACACAACACGGATCTGGTATTGAGTTTCTGGGAGGCACTTTGGAAAAAGTTGGACATGTGGTTGTTTTTTTTTATTATTTATTTTAAATTATTAAAATAAAAAAATATTTTCAATATTTCAATGTTAAAAAAATTTCAAAATTTCCACAAATCTCAAAGATCTTCTTTTCTCCCCGTCCTTCAACTCTAAGTTTCCTACTCAAAGGCAATCAATGTTACTGCCTTTTAATATATTTTTTCATATATATTTTGTGCATCTATAAGTAAACATGTGTAGGTATTTTCTCCCCTTTTAGAGTTACAAATGGTAACTCCTCTGTGCCTTGAAACGTAGAGGTACTATGGTGTAGCTCACTATTAAAAGATGAGGCTTCTTCATCAATAGATGAGGGAAATTAAGAGATACAAACTTCCAGTTACAAAATATGAATCATTCTGTACAGTGATTGATGAACTGTACAGTGTGGGGAATATAGTCAATAATCGTGAAATATTTTTGTATGGTGACAGATGGCAACTAGACTTATTGTGGTGATCACTTTGTAATGTATAGAAATACTGAATCACTATCACCAGGAACTAACATAGTGTTGTAGGTCAATTATATCAATACTTTAAGAAACAAACAGACTCACAGAAAAAGAGATTAGATTTGTGGTAACCAGGGGCAAGAGGTGGGAGGAGGAGGAATTGGAGGAAGGCAGTCAAAAGTTAAAATTCCAGCTATAAGTTAGTTAAGTCCTAGGGATACAATCTACCACATGATTAATTAATACAGTTGTATGTTATATGTGAAAGTTGAGTAAATCTAAAGTATTCTCATACAAGGAAAATTTTTTTCTTTTCTTTTGCATCTTTATGAGATGATGGATGTTCACTGAATCTACTGTGGTAATTATTTCATGAGATATGTAGGTCAAATGATCATGCNTCCTAGGGATACAATCTACCACATGATTAATTAATACAGTTGTATGTTATATGTGAAAGTTGAGTAAATCTAAAGTATTCTCATACAAGGAAAATTTTTTTCTTTTCTTTTGCATCTTTATGAGATGATGGATGTTCACTGAATCTACTGTGGTAATTATTTCATGAGATATGTAGGTCAAATGATCATGCTGTTCACCTTAAACTTATACAGTGTTGCATGTCAATTGTATCTTGATAAAACTGGAAAAAAAAAAAAAAGCTGAGATTCTGGAGCCTGTTTTCTAATCTTGGCTCTGTCATTTTTTACCAATGTGACCTGGGGCAAAAGTCCACTGAGACTCTAAAGTGGAGGAAAATATGAGTATTTGTTAAGGTTTAAATGCTCTAAGGTATATTAAATGCTCAGAACAGTGTCTAGCATGTAGAAAGCCCTATAATATGTTAGGCATTATTATTATCATATAATATGTCTTGGAGATTGTTCTACATCAGCATAAATAGAGGACTTGATTTATTTCCATTTGCTTAATATTTCATTGAAGGATATCCTATACTGCGCATGGACTTGAATAATCTTATACAAATAATATTTAGAAAATTAGTAAAACAGTGGTGTTAGGACTTCAGGAGGTAGGGCAAGAGTAACAGCTTACAACCCTGTATGGGGTAACATATTCTGTTTTCCTTTACCTTCAACAGTCACTTGGGGAATTTTTTCTTTTAATTGCTTTGTTGAGTCAGTTAATATTTACTTATTGAATTAAACCATTTTTCCCCCCTTAAGTATGAGATGGTGACGAGCTTGACTGGGCTGTGTGCGTGTGCGTGTATGTATGTGCACACTCTTCAAGTTGGGATGCGTGGAGAGCTGAGTCGTAAGTGGCAGGATATATCAATTCAAAGCTGTTTGCCTTACACCAGGGATTCTCAAACTTCTTTGGCCTCAGGATTCATTTTGCTCTCAAAATGTTTTGGGTGCCTTTGAAAACTTCTATTCAAATGGAAATGTTTGTCAATATTTCCCGTGTTAGAAGTTACAGAAGAATTTCAAAAATATCAATTCATTTACAACAACAATGAACCCATTGCATGTTAATATAAGTAACATATTTTTACAAAAAAGATATTTTCCCATAAAAAATTAGTGAGAAGAATGGGATTGTTTTGCATTTTTGCCAACCTCTGTAACGTCTGGCTTAGACAAAGACAGCTGAATTCTTCTTTATTCAATCTGTTGTGACATCACGTATCACATAGCCCTCGGAAAACTTCACATATCATGTCCAGTCATGAGAGTATAGGAGTATAAACAAGGTAAATAACATCTTAGAATTGTTAGCAACATGGATGGACCTAGAGACTGTCATACTGAGTAAAGTAAGTCAGACAGAGGAGAAATATCGTACCACAACCCTTATATACGTAATCTAAAAAGAAATGATAAAAATCAACTTATTGGTGATGTGAGGAGTGTTCCATTTGGCCAGTGGTGGGCAGTTGCCACAGCTGGTTTAGGGCCCCGACCATTGGGGCCCCAAAAAAACAACCAAAAAAATCAACTTATTTACAAAACAGAAACTGACTCACAGACTTAGGGAATGAATGTGTGGTTACTGGGGGAAGGGTGGGGGAAGGGATAGTTAGGGAGTTTGGGATGGACATGTACATCCTGTTATATTTAAAATGGATAACCAACAAAGACCTACTCTATAGCACAGGGAACCCTGCTCAATGTTATGTGGTAGCCTGGATGGGAGGGGAATTGGGGGCAGAAGGGATACATGTGTATGTATGCCTGAGTCCCTTCACTGTTCACTTTAAGCTATCACAATATTGCTAGTTGGCTATACTCCAATATGGAGAAGGCAGTGGCACCCCAATCCAGTACTCTTGCCTGGAAAATACCACGGACAGAGGAGCCTGGTGGGCTGCAGTCCATGGGGTGGCTAAGCCTCGGACATGACTCAGCAACTTCACTTTCACTTTTCACTTTCATGCATTGGAGAAGGAAATGGCAACCCACTCCAGTATTCATGCCTGGAGAATCCCAGGGACGGGGGAGCCTGGAGGGCTGCCGTCTATGGGGTCGCACAGAGTCGGACACGACTGAAGCGACTTAGCAGCAGCAGCATATTCCAATATAAAATAAAAAGTTTTTTTAAAAATGAAAAAAAAAATCTTACCACTGTAAAAGTGAGAATTATTTTTACTCCAAGTGAAACCATTACGTGGTATTTCAGGGGGCTCCAAGGAACTCTGGTTCTTTGTGTCTCAGCACAGAAAGAATTCAGTATGAGACAAAGTGATAGATAAAAAGAGATTTATTAGGACGGGCTTACGAGCAGGCAGGCAAGAATGTGCCTCACCTTGAGAACTTGGTGGGATAGAGTTTTAAAATCAGAGGAAAGGTGGGGTGAGGGGGAAGCTCACCTTCTTCCTCATTCTTGAGTAGACATACTTCCCTCATCAGTTCCTCCTCCATGTTGAGTGGGGGAGTTTTATCCCTACATGGTCAAGCCAGGACTATCACGGCACTCTGGAAAAATTATTTCACGTTTCAGTACAATGAGTCTTCCACTTTGATATGTCACCTTTCTATAAAGTATTGACTTTTATGTGTACACAGAGCATGTCGTAAGGGTCATAACTTGCTGAGCTCACTGGGCAGGATGTGGGGCTCATGCCACTGTGGTCCTGTTGTTCTGGGGCATGCCTCATGCTTCTGTGGTGTGGTTTTGCTGCTAAGCAAGCCTGCTTGGGTTTGTGGCTAAGCAAGCCTTATTTCTTGAATAATCATTAATTTACAGGGGTTCCTCATACTTTTTTCTTTACTTACAATCCCCTAGTGAGATTCATTAGTTAGTTACTGATCTGTCCCTATCACAAGGACCTCAGTGAGAGGGTTTTATTGGCCCCAAATTTCTTCTCTGGGAGTGACCTTGAGCTCAGGTCTTTAGGATGACACTTCTCACAGTGCCTAGCTGACACTACCCCGTTTTACAAGATATCACCAAAGCGAGTAACAACATTCCTGGTTTTATAAAATATTTACCAGGTAAAACAGCTGGAGCCTCGGTAACGTTGGTAAAAATGGATATAAGGCCAGATATTACAAAGAATGCTCATATATCTAATTAATATTTGTTCCCAAAGTCTAAAAGAATGTATCTAAAACTGGACTTTAAAAAACTTTCTTACGGCCAAATTACTCTGAAAATTGATACACTAACTCAAGTTGTGTTAGTCACCAAGGTGACAGTCCCCTGACCACATTTTTCTTGAATGGCACAGTTTCACTCTTTTTGTAAACAATTGTCTTTAAGGGTTTTTTTGGACTTCCCAGAAACATAAGGATTTTATTTCCCACAAAACAGAGTTCCCAGTCCAACGAGAAAGTATATGACCAGTGCAGTATGCTGTTAGCCACAGGAGGCCTGTTCTGAGAGGGAGTGAGATTGGGGGTACTTTTTGACCAAAATAGCATCTCTTTGCCTTTTTTTGCTACTGAGTCAACTCATGGTGTTCCCATTTTGTTTGATTACATAATTTCCTTGGAAAAATATATTAAACACTGTTAATTAGGCATTTTCCTAGAAAAATCTAATGGAATTAATTCTGTTTTGTTGTAAAGAGTCTTAAGTTTTACTGCAAAAAGAGGTCTGGCCTTAGTCCTCAACTTCTTGATAGGAGAGTTTTTGTTAGCCTGGGAGCCTTGGCCCAGGCAGAGACTCAGAAAGTGATAAAGGGTGGAGTTTGAGGTGGTGTGAGTGGACCTCCTGAGGGGCTGGAATGTGAGTTCCCACTGAATAAAGACTGGACACTGAGGCTTGGGTAACCTTCCTTGGTTGGTGATATTCAATGCATACTGTCACACATCAATTCAAGAGAGTGACAGTGTCATGATCCATGGGGACAGGAAACATGGGGAGTTCGAACTCGATTGAACTCTGCCCTGTATTTCTTTCCTTGCCTGATTCTAATCTTATCCTTTAGCTGTATTAAAGCATATAACCATAACAGCTTTCAGTGAGTTCTGTGAGATCTTCCAATAAGCTATCAAACCTAAGAGTGGTCTTGGGGATCCCTGAACTTGAAACTTGTGTCAGAAGTGAGTCTGGTCTTTTGCGTGGACTGTTTATTCTCACTTCTCAGTTGGTTAAAGTCTCGCAAGTTTCAAGGCACATCTGTATGCCCTGCAAAAATCCCTACCAGCTTGGCTTTACTACCTGGAGTCTATCAATCCTGGCCTATCCTAATAAAGTGTAGGCTGGGATATTTCTCCCAATCTCAAAGTAAAACAGTTTGGGAAAAGAAGACATTACACAGATAAAGATGTCCATCAAAGTACTTATCAAAACAGTAAACAGAGAATTGATTATATAAATTATGATATTCCATAGAGTGAATACTATTTTAAAAATCAGATATACATTTATGTGTTAGTCATTTAGTCATGTCCAACTTTTTGCAACCCCATGGAATGTAGCCCATGAGACTTCTCTGTACGTGGAATTCTCCAGGCAAGAATACTGGACTGGGTAGCCATCCCCTTCTCCAGGGGATCTTCCTGATCCAGGGATTGAACCTGGGTCTCCCACATTGTAGGCAGTTTCTTTACCATCTGATCTACCAGGAAACACTGTAACTACCTCATTACTTAAGAGGAACTCTCTTGCCTCTGAAATTCTTTTATTGCCCAACCACCCATTCTGTATTTAAACATACACAGCCATGAACTTAGGTAATATTAGGGGATTTATGTCTTGGTTCCTGAGCTGGACGGTTAGCTCCTTGAGGACAAGGGTCATGAACTGTGCTTCTCTGCACCTATCAATACCTGGGAAAGGAATTATGGGTAACAGATGTTTGCTGAATGCATGATTGATTATGGATGCTGGCCCCATGCTGCCAAGCTCCAAGAGCAGCTAATTTCAACACAAATGAGAACAACAGCACAGCCAGGGTTCATGTATAACAAAGGGACTAAATCTGCTTGTCCTCATTAAGGCAATGAATAGATGATGAGCCAGCTTGGGTAAGCAAATTTGCTATTGACCTAAAGTTCATTTTCACAGGGACATTGCTGGTAAAGCCCTGAGCTTAGCACTGCCTAGATAAGAATGCACATTATCCAGTAGAGAACATGACAATAAAAGTGATGTGGGGAAAATAAACGCCTCAAAACAGAATATGGTGCGCTCGCTTTAGGAAGTAAGACTCACAACATGAGTTCTAGCATAATCAATACTTTACTTTCCCCATCCTAATGTCAGGTCAGCTTCCTGGGTAGGGGCTACAGCAGATCAGTAGTCACAGTTCTCCTTCCCCTCCTGGATTGTCCTTTTGAAGGGAGGTGGCCTTGTGACTTGCTTTGGCCAACAAAATGTTCACGGAGGGGATGCATGTCATTTCCCAGCAGAAGCATTTAAGAATCTGGGGCCAAGTCTCCAACCTATCTTCCTTTGCTGCAGCAATCATGAGAGCAGATATTTGGATAGAGATGCAACAAAATCAGAACATGCGGATGGAGTGCATTCACTTAAGCTACACTTACTGAGCACCAGTCTTGGCGTGAAGCACTGTCGGACAGAATATAGCAGTCTCTATGCACGTGGACTTCCCTGTCTGCAGGGCAGACATCTATTTTTGACTTATGTAAATCAGCATTTAACTCTGTGGCTCATGTTATGAAGGGAAGTAGAACGTGTCAAGAGAGCATGTTACGTGGACATCTTGAAGTCTAATGGGAAGGTTAATTTAACAACAAGTAAGAGTTACTAGACTTGTTCCAAATAGGAAAAGGAGTACATCAAGGCTGTATATTGTCATCTTGCCTATTTAACTTATAGGCAGAGTATATCACGAGAAACGCTGGGCTGGAAGAAACACAAGCTGGAATCAAGATTGCCAGGATAAATATCAATAATCTCAGATATGCAGATGACACCACCCTTATGGCAGAAAGTGAAGAGGAACTAAAAAGCCTCTTGATGAAAGTAAAAGAGGAGAGTGAAAAAGTTGGCTTAAAGCTCAACATTCAGAAAATGAAGATCATNACTTCATTTCCCTGCCTCAATGGTTAATTTTAAGGTTTTCCAGTATTCACTTAATGTTCTGAGTTCTGTTTGAGACCAGACCTGTCTCCTTGAATTTCCAAAGGCTCTACCCACCTCCTTACGACACTCAGAAATAGCATATACCAACTGAAGACTCACTGATCACTTCTATCATTTCCATGTCAACAAATACAGACTTCTACAGAGCGGGCTTTCTTGAAACAGAATATACTTGAGCAGCTGAGAAAAGTAATCCTGACCAGTTGTGGCCCTAAATACCATCCCCCAAATCTACAGTGACATATTTACAATTAAAGCCATTCTAACTTCTTACGACAGTGCAGAGCCCTGGGAAATCTTGGAAAGCAAATCATCTGTTGCTCTTAACTGTGTGCCAGTTTTGACGTCGGTACCAGTTCACTGAAGAAGAGGGCTGAAAACTTCTGCAACAGGAAAGTTCCCTGCGGTTACATCCTTTACAAGTGGCACTATGGACAAAGTTCTTAAGGTGGGTCAGTTTCCAGGACAGTCGCTGACATCAGAGAACGAGTTTATAGCACAATAAATTCTTGCTAACATGTACCAGGAGATTGAGCCCCATGTAGACGCAAAGCTGACAAACCACCAGCCTTGACAGATGTTCTGAGACATTTATTGACCCCCATGGTCTGAGGGTCAGCGACACAGACAGCATCCTCCGCTAACAGAGCTCTCAATCTCCGTTTACGTATTTGTCTCTAAAACGTCAGCTACAGGTTTAGGTTGAGAATGGTGCGCATCTCAGGTTGCTTTCAGGGAAAACCATTAGAAGTTTATGAAAGCATTTTGGGGCAATGGAAATCAACTCCAGCTTAAAAATTTTAAGCAAGGAACACCCCTCCTCTTTCCATGTTTCTCCATAAACCATGCTTACAGTGTTAGCTACTTAGTTAGGGCTTTGAGATCAGAGTTGGGTTTGGGTCTCAGCTTTGTCACTGATGTGGCTCAGTAATAAAGAATCCACCTGTCAACGCAGGAGATGCCAGAGATAACCTTGGGTCACGAAGATCCCCTGGAGAAGGAAATGGCTACCTACTCTAGTATTCTTGTCTGGAAAATGCCATGGACAGAGAAGCCTGGCAGGCTACAGTCTAGGGGGTTGCAAAGAGTCGGACAGGACCGAACTACTGAGCACACACACAGCCTTTGTCACTGATTAGCTGTGCCACTTGCTGAAGCTGCTCAGCGGCAAGTGTCTGCCGGTGTGACGATGTGCACAACACACTGATATTATCTTAATGGTACACAAACAAATGGAGGTGAACCTCCCTGTATATTTCTTCTCAGGAGCAGAGCCTCTAGGATCTTAACTTTGGCTGCCACTGTACTTTGGTTTCTGGAGATCTGGTCTTGCATGGAGAAAAACTGCGTAGCATTTTCATCAACTTCTTGCATTCCTTGCTTTTTCTTCTAAAAGATTTTTACTGGATACTTCCCCGTTAGATGTACGTGGGCAGAATTTCAGTAAACTTTTGTTTCAAGTTAGGATTTTAGGTTACTCCTTTGAGAAATCTAACAGTTTAGGACTTTTGATCTGTGCCCACACCTAGTATCACACAGCGAATCTCTTCTACAAATGACAGCTTTTAATGTCATCAAGCACTGACTTGATAATAAAAGAGAGCTCTTTTAACAATTGGAAAAGCTGCTCACCCTCGGTCTACATCCAATTTCAGTGGCATTTATTCTCGCCAGGATTCAGAGCAGCCCCTTTACTGGTTTCAAACACACACGCGCAGAGGGTTTTGGCATCGGACATATAACATTATGGGCCCCCTGACGTCTAGACACAATTCCATCAAGTAACCACTTAGGGGGCTCTGCCTACTCTGCAGGATGTGTTCAGTCTGACAAGCAATGAGAGCTATGAACAGCTATCATTTCTTCAACACTGACAATGTGCCAGGCAATCGACATATACCTCCCACCTCCCACTGCCAAAACATCACGATACGCAAGGTGCTTCCCCATCTCCATTCTACAGCAAGGAATCCGGGAGAACTTCCCCAGCATATGGTGAAACTGGACAATGGAGAGTCGAGAGACAGAATACCCAACTGCCATGCTTACCTCTGTCTTTCACTGTGTGACTGTGGATGCATGGTTTCATTCCTCTAATTCACTTCCGCATCAAAACACAAGGATACCACTTCACACCTACAGACACTACAGAAATGAAACCAGAGACTGTCCATTTCAGTGCCCAGATCATAGCTGCATTTAATGCATGTTCACCATGATGAATACTAGAGACAGTGACATTGGACTTTGAACACAGATTCCTAAGGTTAGGGTTCCAGCTATAGCATGGGATGTCTACCCTGAATCTGGAAAATGAGATACCATCAATGTAATTTCAGTTACAATTGTGAGAAAAACAAAACCTACGCAGACAAGGTAAAATCGTGGTTGACAGAGGCTGGGGGAGGGGAGCCTGGGGGATGATGGCTTAACAGATTCAGGGTTTCAGTTTCACAAGACAACAAGAGTCATGAGGATGACAGGTGGTTACAGCTGCACAAGCATGTCAGTGTACTCGCTACCGCTGAACTGTCCATTTAAAAAATGGTAAGATGTACATTTTTAACTGTCCACTTAAAAAATGGTAAGAGGTACGTTTTTATGTTATGTGTTTTACCACAGTTAAAACCAAAATTAAACAATAAGCTTTATGAGGCCGAATCTGGAAGTACGGTCTTTGCTGGAAATTTTATATAAGGAAATGGAATTACGATCTGTTTTAAATATAACAGAATTGTTTTATTATGAGATATTAGTAGAATCTTAAACAGTGGGAAGAATATTTATCCTANAACACAAGGATACCACTTCACACCTACAGACACTACAGAAATGAAACCAGAGACTGTCCATTTCAGTGCCCAGATCATAGCTGCATTTAATGCATGTTCACCATGATGAATACTAGAGACAGTGACATTGGACTTTGAACACAGATTCCTAAGGTTAGGGTTCCAGCTATAGCATGGGATGTCTACCCTGAATCTGGAAAATGAGATACCATCAATGTAATTTCAGTTACAATTGTGAGAAAAACAAAACCTACGCAGACAAGGTAAAATCGTGGTTGACAGAGGCTGGGGGAGGGGAGCCTGGGGGATGATGGCTTAACAGATTCAGGGTTTCAGTTTCACAAGACAACAAGAGTCATGAGGATGACAGGTGGTTACAGCTGCACAAGCATGTCAGTGTACTCGCTACCGCTGAACTGTCCATTTAAAAAATGGTAAGATGTACATTTTTAACTGTCCACTTAAAAAATGGTAAGAGGTACGTTTTTATGTTATGTGTTTTACCACAGTTAAAACCAAAATTAAACAATAAGCTTTATGAGGCCGAATCTGGAAGTACGGTCTTTGCTGGAAATTTTATATAAGGAAATGGAATTACGATCTGTTTTAAATATAACAGAATTGTTTTATTATGAGATATTAGTAGAATCTTAAACAGTGGGAAGAATATTTATCCTATGATTTACTTGTATAGTATGAATACATAAATAAATAAGTAACTGCCTGGGATTAATTTCCAACTGATTCTTGATTAGCTATTTAATAACAGTAAGTGGGCACCTGCAATGTGTTTCTAGAAACTTGAAGGTAACAAAATGGTCAGCAGTGCCTTATCAGATGTGATGAAAGAAGGCAGAGGGCCCTTTCTGTGATTCTACACACAGCATTTTCTATTTTAAAAGACCTGGTCTGTGGGTAGTAGCATGAACGCAACAGGGGTACACACCTCTCTGCATAATGACGTTGCTCTTGGCAACTGTTTTTCCCAAAACAAATCTCACAGAACATATAGCAGAATGATGTCATAACGCAATTCCTAAAGGAAAAACTACTTACATGTGAAGAAAGTTTACTAATGTTTCCACTTAAATCTTAAACATATTTCACTACCTGTAAAAGTATTTAATACAGAGTTAATTAAAAAAAAAACTTTACTGAAAGCAGTAATCACAAGTATCTAAAATGGATACTTGTGATTATCTAAAACAAGAAGACTTACAAAATTCTTCTTGTAATCCAGCTAGCAACTGATGATTTTCAAAAGATCGTAATCAGATATGTTGGTTAACATCTACTGAATACCATTTTAGATTACTATTCTTTTATAAGCTATAATTTCAGGTCATATTGAATAGTGAAAAAAAAAAGGGAGAATTAGTACTTATGTAATGGAAAGTTACAGTAAAGACAAGAGAGATAGCCTAGTCTGTTTTATTACATAAATGAAGAAGAACATTTTTTAGTTACATTCCTAACAGTCTCTCCTCACTAGAAGACAGACAATTTGCTTGATTTTCCAAGTAATTTAAAAATCACTTTAATTTCCTGGCTTGTGTGACAAAGGATGTATAATGGCTCAATAGAGGTTAATTTTCACTACTAAAATAATTTTTTTTTTGTTCCCATCCTCTCCCTGTGGGTCATGACTGTAAATTATAACTTACTCAGCCTATTAAAGAAAATAGCTATCAGTACCTGAAAACACCAATTTTCTGCCTAGAAAACAGTTTGACAGTAAGAAACTCTGTAAAAAGGGAAATCGTTCCTAGTTCCGGTTCCCTAGTACGCAATTTGCACTGCTTCACTGAAAAAGACAAGGTTAATTCCTAAGGCTTGATATGATTATTTTTAAGATATGGTAGAGGAGATGACACCACCCTATGGCAGAAAGTGAAGAGGAACTCAAAAGCCTCTTGATGAAAGTAAAAGTGGAGAGTGAAAAAGCTGGCTTAAAGCTCAACATTCAGAAAACGAAGATCATGGCATCTGGTCCCATCACTTCATGGGAAATAGATAGGGAAACAGTGGAAACAGTGTCAGACTTTATTTTGGGGGGATCCAAAATTACTGCAGATGGTGACTGCAGCCATGAAATTAGAAGATGCTTACTTCTTGGAAGAAAAGTTCTGACCAACCTAGATAGCATATTCAAAAGCAGAGACATTACTTTGCCAACTAAGGTCCATCTAGTCAAGGCTATGGTTTTTCCAGTAGTCATGTATGGATGTGAGAGTTGCACTGTGAAGAAGGCTGAGCGCCGAAGAATTGATGCTTTTGAACTGTGGTGTTGGAAAAGACTTTTGAGAGTCCCTTGGACTGCAAGGAGGTCCATCCTAAATATCAGCCCTGGGATTTCTTTGGAAGGAATGATGCTAAAGTTGAAACTCCAATCCTTTGGCCACCTGATGGGAAGAGCAGACTCATTTGAAAAGTCCCTGATGCTGGGAAAGTTTGAGGGCAGGAGGAGAAGGGGACAACAGAGGATGACATAGTTGGATGGCATCACCGACTCAACTGAGTTTGGGGGAACTCTGGGAGTTGGCGATGGACAGGGAGGCCTGGTGTGCTGCAGTCCATGGGGTCGGAAAGTGTCGGACACGACTGATCCACTAAACTGAACTGAATGGTCTTCCTAGTAGGGCAGATGAGAATTTATTTTTGTAAACCACTACAAATTTCCCCTTTCTACAGCCCTTCAACACAGTTATTTGGAATTTTCATATAACATTACTATTTTATTGTTACAGTTCTGTAAAAAACTGTTTACAGCTTAATAGTAAAGTATGCCAAAAATAGGTACACATTTTTTCTGTAATTAGTAATAAGTTTATTCTTTAGTAACAACCTTAGTGAGATGTGAGTCACATAAAATACAATTTAATGTGTACAATTTTACTGTTTTTAAATAGATTCATAGATTTGCGCAACCTTTTCTACAGACAACTTTAGGTCATTTTAACCACATCAAAACGAAACCTCCTGCTACATGTATATGGATGGCTGAGACTCTTCGCTGTTACCTGAAACTATCACAACAATTGTTAACTGGTTATATTCCAATGCATAAGAAAATGTTTTTAAGAGGAAAAAAAAGAAAGAAACCTCTTGGGATCTCCTGGATGGCCTAGTGGCTAAGCAGGGGGCCAGGGTTCAATCCCTGATCAGAAAACTAGGTTCCATATGCAGCAGCTAAAGATTCCCAGTGCTGCAATGAAGACTGGAAATCCCACAGCCAAATTCCTCAAAACTGCTGACAAGTGTTTGTTTCTTTTTGCCTGTCTTCTATTCATATCTCTGTTTCTCTCTAGTCTTTTTATATCATAGATCAGTTTTCAAATGCCACAAATTCTTTAATATGCCTTCTTTTACAGAGTGAAACTCCTGCACTCAGAGTATGGACTGGGCTTAGGGACTCACTTCTAACACCTGGAATAAGGTGAGAGGGATGGTGTGTGATACGTGAATCATGTGCTCTGGCAAGTCAGCTGTGGTTCCCTAAGAATATATCAGGCAGCCTATGAAGAGGCCCACGTAGTTACCTTTGAAGAGGAGGGTACAATGGGACAGCTTTCCCAGCTTGACGGCTTTGCTACTGTTATGGTAGTTAAACAACATTGCCTCGGGCTTTTTGAAGCTGCTTTATCTGCCCTGTTGCTATCTCCCACTTTATCTGGATCTTCTCTTGCTTTTGCATCTCTTTGCTACTCAATTTATTTACTTAAATAATTTAAAGAATTATTTCTGGCTGCTGGGGTCTTCTTTGCTATGCATGGGCGTTCTCTAGTTGTGAGCCGGCTACTGTCTAATTGCAGTGCGCAGGCTTCTGATTGCAGAGGCTTCTCTTGTTGTGGGGCATGGGCTCTAGGGAACACAGGCTCAGGAGTTGCAGCTCTCAGGCTCTAGAGCACAGGCTCGATAGCTGTGGCACACGGGCATGGTTGCCCCACAGCATATGGAATCTATTCAGTCTGAGGATCTAACCCATATCCCCTGAACTGACAGATTCTTAACCACTGGACCACTAGGGAAGTCCTGTGCTACTCAATTTAGATTCTACCACCACAGATCCTTCTCTGTGAAGGACTCTGTCCTGGAAAGGAGATTCAGTTGGTTAGTTCTGAGATTTAATAGGACCCAGATTGTCCCATACCATCTAACCTTTCCTTTGCCTTAGAATCCAGCTCTGGCACTGTTCCCAGAAAACAATCCAGTTATCTTTCTATACCAAATGGGCACATCTAGCACTCAGCGTACGTGCCTTCGGCAGTTTGATTCGAGTTTGCTGTTGTTCAGTGTCACCCCGAGACCCTTAGCCTGCTTTCTGCTTCCTCTTGCCCACTTGCTGATACCCTGTAGGTCTCATTGACATCAATCAGCCCTTTCCTTGTATTTCAAAGTTCACAGGATATTGTACTACTTTCATAGATGATTGTCATGCATTTGTTGTGATGATGTTATTGTTGAAGGATTAACATGTTGTTTTATTCTGCTTTTTCCATTTATCTTTTAATCTTGCGTGATTGTGTGCTCAGTCATGTCCCACTCTTTTGCGACCCCATGAACTGTAGGATTAAGTAGATTCAAAACTACAGAATGTCACTTTAATCTAGCACAGAAACTATCTCATTTTTAATTTCTAAAATTTCCTTTGTCCCCTGGAGTTCTCTTGTTTATCTTCTGATTCTTGGTTTATGGACCCAAGAACTCTCAAAGTATAATAGTGATTAAAAAGATTTTTTTCTTCTCCTTACACTCCCTTATTTTCTCCAAGTTTCCTTTTTCTTACTGTTTCTGCATCTCATTTTCTTCTCAGAGTCTTTCCTCAACTACCTTGAGATCTTTGGCCCAACCCAAGCATATACAGCATGGAGTGGGTGTGTGCTCACTCATGTCCAATTCTTTGCAACCCTGTGGACTGTAGCCCGCCAGGCTCCTCTGTCCATGGGATTTCCCAGGTAAGAATACTGAAGTGGGTTGCCATTTCCTCCTGCAGGGGAACAGAATGAAGGGCTCTGTGTATATACATAGTAGTGTGTTGGTTGCTNAGATCTTTGGCCCAACCCAAGCATATACAGCATGGAGTGGGTGTGTGCTCACTCATGTCCAATTCTTTGCAACCCTGTGGACTGTAGCCCGCCAGGCTCCTCTGTCCATGGGATTTCCCAGGTAAGAATACTGAAGTGGGTTGCCATTTCCTCCTGCAGGGGAACAGAATGAAGGGCTCTGTGTATATACATAGTAGTGTGTTGGTTGCTCAGTCATGCCTGATTCTTTGTGACCCCATGGTCTGCAGCCTGCCAGGCTTCTCTGTTCACAGAATTCTCTAGGCAAGAATACTGGAGTAGATAGCCATTCCTTTCTTCAGGGGATTTTCCTGACCCAGGGAATGAACCCAGGTCTCCTGCATTGCAGGCAGATTCTTTACCATCTGAGCCATCAGGGAAGCCCATAGGATGTGTCAATCACTGGGCTTCTCTGTAATTGCTTGGGCAGCTTCAGCTTCATTTAGTTGAGGGCCACTTTCTACACAGTCAGTATTTGTGGGGTTCTTCTCTTGGGTTGGTCAGTTTCCTACATAGGTGTCCTTCCACCTACCTCCACTGGGTGGGGGAAGAGAGTGACTAAGTTTGGTTGCCAGAGGACCTACAGGGGAAATAAGGAAAGATCTCATTTTTCTGTACATAGACTTTATTCAACCTTTGTATCCAATAAGGTACTCAAAACATGACCCGAATCTCTGAATCCAGATCCTTTGTGTTTCAACTGGTTCTGAAAATAAACTTTCTGTCTTTTCCAGGGTGGGAAGAAGAGCAATCTTCGGTCTGCCCTGGGGTGAGAAATGGAATTGGATAGTTTAACTTCTTACACTTTTTAAACTAATCATATTGTTTTCACCCCTACCCATACCCACGTCTTCCTTCAGAGTTACCTGGTACAATTACTGGTACACTTACTGAAGCTTTGGGTTTCTGAAATTTGAAAAACTATAAAATATTTACCCCAGCCTTTGCAGGGAATTAAGTTCAAAGTCAGGTACATGCATCTTCAGGCTTTCTAGATTCCAAAATTTTGTTGGCATCTATCCAGTTTTCTATATCCTTACAGATTTCTTAAGTGGTTGTGTTTTTTAAAATCCTAACGTGGGTAAACACATGTTTACCTTTGCCATCTTTTTTTTAAAATAAATTTTATTTTCTGTTATTATTTGCAAAACAGATCACATTGTAATCTTTTAAAATTTTGTTTATTTTTAATGGAAGATGGTTGCTTTACAATATTGTGTTGGTTTCTGCCATATATCAACCTGAATCAACCATAGGAACACATATGTCCTCTCCCTCTTGCCACCTTTTTAATAGAAGTGTTGTCATCCTTTTTAGTAAATCCCTTTCCTTGCTTAAGTTCATTGAGAAGGGTAGTATTAACCAATACTAGAAATGTATCTACAATAATACGTTTTCAAGACAAGAGTTCTGAATAGGGCTGAAGTAATAGGCCCATTAGACAAGTGACCTAAGATACTGTGTGCCACCAGAATGCTTTAGAACTGAGTGACTGAGTCAATTTTTTAAAATTACCTAGGAGTTTTACTTTGTATTTCTTGAAACCCATTTAGACACTTGGATTTTTTTTAATTTATGCCATACTTATAAATACATAAGGAGAAAAAGGCAAAAAGTGATTAAAGCATTTTTATAACTTCTTTACATTTAGAGTCAGCCTTCTGAATCATATTTTTAAAATATATTTTAAGAATATTTAAAAACTCACAAAACATAAAATTTAACATCTTAACCATTTCAAAATCTGCAGTTCAGTAGTGTTAAACATATTCACACTGCTGAACAACTGATCTCCAGAAATTTTTTACCTTACAAAAATAAAACCTTGTACGCATTAAGATAACTCTCAATTTTCCTCTCCCCCAAGTCCTGGCAACCACTGTTCTACAATCTGTTTCTATATATTTTGATTCCTCTATATATGTCATGCAAATGGAATCATATAGTATTTGCCTTTTTGTGACTGGCTTTTTCCTCTTACATTCTCAGACTTCATTCATGTTGTAGTACCTGTCATGCTTTTTAATGAAATAAGTTTGGGGAAGAAAGAAAAACACATTTCCCCTTAACAAGCAACACTGAAAGTATGATTCACTCTAAAAAGTTGGATCAAAATTTTAAGGCCTTTGCAAGCATTCCTTGAAAATTTTAAATAAATGTTAAGCCAAAACTAAGGATGGACAAAAAAAGAAAAAGATATTCCTTACTTTTGCAAAAATAAATGAAAATCACTTAAAAGTAGGAGAAATAATGTGTCAAATATGTATTATCCTTGGGATTTCATGGCAAATATCCTCACCAACTGATAATACAGTAAATATTCAACAATAATTACTCAACTAAATGCCAGCCATTGGTTTTCCCAAAGAGCTTTTAAGTGAATGCCTCTGATTCTGGGAGAAGAGGCAAAACCTCATTTTTTTGTGTGGCTATAGACTAATTATGCTATGATCTGAAAAGTTCCCCAAATTCAGTTTCCAGAGTTTGTTAACTTCACAGTGTAAAACCCAGCACAGAGATGAGGGGGAAGACAGAGTTTGAGTTGCTTGAGTTGCTGTGAGAAAACCTGAGAACGTTCAAGTTTGTCTATAAAGAGGAATTTCCCAAAGACTTTTTGAAAACATTTCTAGGCATGAGCATGGTAGCCTACTGCTTAACCCACAGTGTATCAGGAAATAGGCGGGTGCTTTCCCCTTTGCTCTCACAAGCCCGCCTTTCTCATACTTGGAATTTTTCTGACNTTCAAGTTTGTCTATAAAGAGGAATTTCCCAAAGACTTTTTGAAAACATTTCTAGGCATGAGCATGGTAGCCTACTGCTTAACCCACAGTGTATCAGGAAATAGGCGGGTGCTTTCCCCTTTGCTCTCACAAGCCCGCCTTTCTCATACTTGGAATTTTTCTGACTCGCTGTTAGCTCTCAGCAGCTTTCTTCCTTCTGCTTTCCTCGTTCCCCACCGTGTGTGTGTTTCCTCTGTGTAGTTTCTAACCCTTCCTGGCTCCCGGCCCTTCCCGTGCTGCTCTGTAGTGTCCTGTGTACACAGAGAACCCAGCAGGGCCTCAGCAGCTGGGCGGGGTTTCATGTGGGTAAATGACCACATCCTGGAGCACCATCCAGCAGTGTTTTCTTAAGACTTGGGAGTTGAAGTCACAACATTTAAGGAGTTGGGAGAAAAGGGAAAGCATTTACTGGGATGGCTCTCCAGAGAATGGCTGTGTATACATCTCCAAAAGGTGAAATTGAGTCAAAGTGACCATGGAGGTAAGTCTTGGGTGGGTGCCAGAGAAGCAGTGAAAGGAAAAGGGGCCTTGGGTGAGGGTGGAATTGAATGGGGCAGGCATGGCTGCAGGTTGTGGCTGGACTCACAAGCTAAAGGTCTCTCCCACCTAACCTTCTGAGGCTTGGTCAGCTGTGGGGCTGTAGCTGGACAACTGCCTGGTCCCGTGGCTGTCTGTTCCTGTATAAACCTGGGCTGAATCCTGCTCTAGTTTGAAAAGACAAAAAAAGACCCCTAGTTGTTACTTCTAAAATAGTACTCCAGGGGACTTCCCTGGCAGTCTAGTGGTTAAGACTCTGAACTTTCACTGCAGAAGGTATGGGTTCCATCCCTGATCAGGGCCAAAGATAAGTAAATGAAATAATTAAAGTAGTACTCTAGGTATTAGGAACATTCCACCCTCCAAGCATGGAGGTAGGCTCTGCAAGGTCATTGAAGATCCCCTGTGTGCAAAATGTTTCTTGAACCATTCTGGAATGTAGTATTACAGAAAGACCTATTTTATAGGGAGGGAGCCATAAACATTGTTATTTCAAGAAAATCTATTAGGCCTTAGCCTAAGGACAGAATGTAAACTTTAATAGCAGAATCTAAAATTTCATTTATAGTTTTATCCCTTTAGTTTAAGTCTTTAGTACATAATTGCTTTGCTCAGTTGTGTCTGACTCTCTGCAGCCCCATGGACTGTAGCCCGCCAGACTCCTCTGTCCATGGGATTTTCTAGGCAAGAATACTGGAGTGGGTTGCCATTTCTTACTCCAGGGGATCTTTCCTACCCAGGGATGGAACCAGTATCTCTCTTGGGTCTTCTGCACTGATAGGCATATTCTTTACCACTAGCACCATCTGGGAAACCCTGTTTCAGTCTTTAATCCTCCCTTAAAATGTAAGGAGATCCCAGGAGGGATGATAGATTAAACCTTCATGAATATTGAGCCTCAAGTCACACTAGACCCACCGCTAACCTCCATCCCCCACATCCCTTGCTCCAGGCACCCAGAATCCACTCCTAGAGGCAACCCCAGGCTCCTTTAGGTCTTCATACCTGGAAAGCTTTTGAGCCTGATTTTTCCTACCTGGGACACTTTCCTTTCTCTCTTTTTAACTATCTCAAATTCGAGGTAATGTCACTCATTGCTCAGAGTTATGCTCCAAGCCAGGCTTAGTCCAATGGTGGGTTCCTGGACCACAGGGGTCTCTTCTCCTTGATGGCACTTGTCCCAGGGTAATTGTTGGCATTCAGAGCCATCTTTCTACCATGTTAAGACTTAACATGAGCTGTGTCTTGTTGGTCACTGACTCTCTTGTGACNGAGTTATGCTCCAAGCCAGGCTTAGTCCAATGGTGGGTTCCTGGACCACAGGGGTCTCTTCTCCTTGATGGCACTTGTCCCAGGGTAATTGTTGGCATTCAGAGCCATCTTTCTACCATGTTAAGACTTAACATGAGCTGTGTCTTGTTGGTCACTGACTCTCTTGTGACAAGAACAGTATCTGGCCCAGAGAACGTTCACTTCGTGGAGTGAATTAATTCCTGACTGCCAATGTGTTTTCATGGGAACAAGTGCAGGGCTGAGTAGTGAAGGTGAAAATGCCAAGAAAAAAATGCCAAGAGATGCACCTGGAATCCCTGAAGCAGTCTCCTCTGGGTGACAGTTTGCAAAGGGCCAGGGAGCTTAGAGGCATGCCAACTTCTATACAATCGCTCTCAGAAGGTAACTATGACTGTTGAAATTTAAAAGGTATTGACACATTCAATGCACTTGTTGAAGAGGTATTTAAAGAATCATTTCTCATAATAAAATAGGGCAAAGTTTCAAACTCAAATTTGCTTTGGATTTGTATCTGTTGCCATCTGTTAGTTCCAGGATCCTGGGATATATCCTTCTTATTTCTATGTTAAACATTACCAGCAATAAGAACAAAAAGAGGAAACAAAAATGTGTGTAGGGAAGTTGGATTTCACAGAGGCTTGACAGTCTTATTCTCTTTCGGAAATCCTAGAAAACAGAAAACCACAGGAAGATGGCTTATTGAGAAAGACCCTATTCAACTTGACCATGAGTCAAACAGAGAAGAAAAGTTCCTCAGATGGAGAAACTACACCCCAGGCTCCACTTGTCAACGAGAGCATCAGGGGGTCAAAATCCAGGTTCCCCGAAGCTGGAAGCAGAGAAGAGAGCATTGACCCTAAAACAACTGATTCCCAACCCCAGGACAAGACACTGAAGACAATCTCCTTAGACATTGGTAAGCTTCTGCATGATGTTATTTCTTAATTTTTTAGATCACTTTTCTCCGCTAAGGGCTTCCCCTGTGGCTCAGAGGTAAAGAATCAGCCTGTAATGCAGGAGCTGCAAGAGAAGTAGTTTTGATCCCTGGGTTGGAAAGATCCCCTGGAGGAGGGCATGGCAACCCACTCAAGTATTCTTTCCTGGAGAATCCCATGGACAGAGGAGCCTGGTGGGCTACAGGCCATAGGGTCACAAAGATTTGGACACTACTGAAGTGACTTAGCATTCTCCCCTAAAGAGATGAGTTGAAAGACATGAGTTAAATGACACCTAATATAATGAAATCTGTTCTAAGCATTTATTTTGTTGACTATTTTAAATAATTTGCTCATTTTACTTTTAAATTATCAAAAGTAATTATGTCGCAGAAAGGTTTAGAGAAAAATACCGTTTCATTTTAACACAAAGTGCTATCTCTTCAAGATTCTTTTCAGATTCTTTTCATATGCATATATTTATGGTCAACCAACCAGCCAACAAATATTGAGTACCTCCTACATGCCAGTCACTTATTAGAAATATAGCCATGAAAAAGAGAACCTTATGTACACAAAGGACCAAAAGCAGGCATACTTTTTGTGTGATAAGTTATATGAAGACCAATAAGCCATCTAAGGAGATAGCGAATGATGGGCTGGGGTAATTTTAGGTGCAGTTGGCAGGAAGGAGTTTCTGATTTAGTAACAGAAACTCTTGAGCTGAGATCTGAAAGGCAGCCATGTAGAATGAATGAAGCCAGCCATATAGATATTTTAGGGAGTAGCTTTCCAGGCAAAGGGATCTGTAAATGTAAAGGCCCAATATGGGAGTGAGCCTGGAGTGCTTGAGAGCTGGCCAGGAGGTTACGGATGGTGAAGCAGGATGAGATGGATAGAGGATGAGAGTAGAAGGAGACTAGTCAGAGAGGTAGCAGAGGCCAAACGGACATACTTTGTACAATTAGAAGAGCTTATAAAACCCTCCTGAGCTTACATGGAGCTGTGATCTTCCTTCTGGGATTTATTATACTGTTCAGTTCTCACATGGTTACATGATGTTCATGTGCCTACTTTTGACAGTGGCATAATATTCCATTCCATGCTTATGGCATAATTACTTAGGTTCCTCTTTTTGCCCTTTGGTGAGTATCTTTGGCTTTCCCTCTCCCTTGTTTTCTGCTTCACTGTGTTACACTAAATAGCTGAAATTTACCAGCACAGAGATAACAAATTCAAGGGTTATGAAAATATTGCCACTCTCTCTACAGTCATGACATATACAGTGTCATCAGTATATTATTAAAGTGTATTTTAAAAACATTTATACTTTTCATGCAAACACATGTAAAAGAGAACAGTATGAGTCCCCATGATTACCTCCCTCTAACAATTATCAACCCATGGCCAGTCTTATTTCATTTATACTTACCCCCATATCTGTCAGATTATTTGTACCAAATACCAGAAATATCACTTTACCTGTGAGCAGTTTGAATATATTTTTGAAAGTAGAAAATGAAGAAGTCTATCTTTAAAAGAAGGTAATCAGAAGGCTGTTGCTATTTGTTCCAAAGTATGATTTGGAGCTTTAGGAATATGGTTAATGGATACCCATGTAAAGTGCTCAGTCATGTCTGACTTTTTTGCAACCCCAGGGACTGTAGCCTGCTGGGCTCCTCTGTCCATGGGATTCCACAGGCAAGCACACTGGATTGGGTTGCCATTTCCTCCTCCAGGAGATCTTTCCAACCCAGAGATCAAACCTGCATCTCCTCTGCCAGCAAGCGGATTCTTTACCACTGAGCCACTTGGGAAGCCCCAGTGGACACCTATTATCGTGATTAAATTAACAGTGCAGTCAGCTGGTTATCTCAGATGGCGAATACCAGCCCCTCAAGATGTGCGTGGCGTCTCCATTTTAATTTCTCCCCAAATTCAGTAGCCCCTGTAGTTACATGAATTGTCCCCACATGGCTCTGGGACCTAGCTGGTCCTCTCTGTTGCTGTCCTGGCTTTCTTGTGTATTGCATGGACCGCTGCCGCCATTTCTCACCTGGTTTCTCTCCTCCTGGTCTTGCTCTCTTGCCAGCCTGTCCCCCACATTTCCACCGGGTGCTCTTTCTAAACCACAGATGTCTTCCACCGGTTTGAAATTCCTCACTGAATCTTTCTTGCCTTGAAGAGAAAGTCTGTATTCTCAAGCATGATCTTCATGGTGTTTGTGGTAAGCTGAATATCTCTTCACGGCCTCTGCCTTCCCCCAACCTCACATTCATCCTCTACTGCTGATATTGTGATTTACCTGCAGTTTCCTCATCTGGCCACATTCTCCCGGAGTGGTTCCCTGCGCAGAAAAAGACCTTCCCTGTGTCTCTACTCTCCCTCTGCACCCCTCCCCAACTTATCCCTCCCTCCTGACCACCCACCTGGCTGACTCCAACTCATCTTTAAGGGGAAATTTATCTACCACTTTCACTTAGGCCTCCCTGGTGGCTCACACAGTGAAGAACTTGCCCGCAATGCTGGAGACCTGGGTTTGATCCCTGGGTTGGAAAGATCCCCTGGAGAAGGAAACGGCAACCCAATTCAGTATTCTTGCCTGGAGAATCCCATGGACAGAGAAGCCTGGTGGGCTACAGTCCCTGAGGTTGCAGAGTCAGACATGACTCAGCGACTAATACTTTCACTTGGAAGCTTGCCAAGGCCCATCCCAAGAACTGAAGCACTTACTGTCTCTACCCTGGGCCACCTGGCACCCCTGCTGGCCTCCACCCTTGTACTTCTCCCCTGTACTGGGACTGTGGCTCTTTCATCTGTCTCCTCCATCAGACAGGTAGCTTCTTGATAATAGCAACTTGTTATCTTGATTCCCTGTACCGCACCACCCACGTTACAAACAGATAATCATGTTTTATGAGAGCATTAGGATTCTTGGTTATAAACAACAGAAGCCAACCTCTCCAGGTTTAGCGTGGAAAAGAACCAAATGAGAAGTTCCTGGTTGGCTCACAGAATCTCCTGGAGAAGCAAGAATTTGGTTCAGCAGAACAGCCAGAAAAGGCCCCGAGTTGCTCCACAGAGCTGCTCACATGTGGTCCCTTTGCCCCCTCCACAGAGGGCCAGCCCTCCTTTACCAACAGCCAACCTGTAGCAGATCTGACTCACCTGTTATATATACTGAGCTGTGACATAAGATATTTTTTAAAGGAAGAGTTTCATAGATTTAAAAAAACATACATATGGTGTGTAAGGCGATGTGTTGGGGCCTCAAAAATGTGTACTCATATTCATACTTAGGTGTTTTGATAAAGATTTGTCATCTTGATTTTGGTAACTGAGGAACAATAAAGCTAATATTCATTCATTCACTCATTAGCTATTTGTTCATTCAACAGTGTTTACAGAGTATGTATCATGTCAAAGGTATTGTAGAGTCCCATCTTCCTGGGAAGGTTCAGCAACTTTAAGTCACTACACTCCTGATAAGTGAACCAAGTGGGAATTAAAATTTCCATTTTATAGATGAGTAAACCAAGGCTCAGAGAAGTTAAATGACTTGCTTACCTGATAGACGCACGAGTTGATCTAGGTTTTCCAGTTGTGCTGCCTTGGACTTGCCAATCATATAAAGTAGGGCACCCAAGTAGGATGGGGTCTGCAAAGGGATTTCAGAATCTGTCACTTGGTTGTTGGGCTGCACCCCACTGGCCTGCAAATCTTGTAGTTGCCCACGCTTAAGACCAAAGAAAAAGCCTGGTGACAGCAATAGAGACATCAGTGTTCATTGGTTAGAGGCATCTTACACAAAGGTCCTGGAGTCACACCCCACCACGTGTGGCAGACAACAGGCAGAACATGACAACAGGCAGACCATGACAATAGGCAGACCATGACAACAGGCAGACCATGACAACAGGCAGAACACGGCAGCAGTCTTTGATACTCACCAGGAGACGGAGGCTACCATTTATATAGGGTAGGTGGGCTCATCAGTAACCAGAGAAACCAGCAGCTGGGACAGAGGGCAAGCAGGCAGGCAGTTACTAATTAAGCCTGTAATTAAGAGGATTGGATAGTCATGTGAGGGAAGCAGGGCCTGGTCAAGTAGGGGATGGATAGAGATCACGAGAACAACCATCCTTAATGGCCTGACCATACATACATCATTGGTGGTGGTGACCTTGGAGAAACGATTTATTTGGACAGGTGAGTGTGGCAACTAGAATGTAGAGGACTAATTGGTAACTGTGTTGAAGAAGTGGGGCCAGTAAGCACACTCCTCTCTTTTCAAACATTTGACAGTAAAGGAAATGATTGACAGAACAGTGGCTTGAAGAGAAAACAAAGAAAAAGAAGGCTTGGTGAAGCTGGAACTTGAGCATGGTTGTAGGTTGAAGCTACAGAGACAAAAAAGCTAAAAGATAAAAAGGAGTGCAATAAGATACAATGCAGAGGAAAAAAACTTAAGCACAAATATTAAAAAGCACACACACATAATGGGCTTTGGAGCAGATTGTTCTGGGTTCAAATTCTGACTCTGCTGCTGACCAATTAACAGTCTGAGTCTCGGCTTCCAAATCTATGAGACAGTGTGCTTACGACTCCTTGCATCAAGTGTACACAAAATGTTCTGTCCTCACTGGCATATAAGAGGCAGTCCCTCCTCATCCCCCTCATCCATAACTCTCCTATGATCCACCCCAAATTAGGGTTGTCAGAAAAAGAAAAATACCTGCATTATGTGGGATGTACTTTTACTAAACAATGATTCTTTGTTTACCAGAAGTTTAAGGTTAATTGGACATGTTATTTTTTTTTTCTTAAATCTGCAGCCCTACCCAAAATAAAATACCTTGTATACAACTTACTATAATAAAAATTGAAGGCCAGAGTGAAGAGTTAAACGGTGGGTGGATGATGCTGCCTCTTACTGGGAGAATGGGACACCACCAACTATCCTATCAAAGAGGTACAGCCTGTAGGTGGTTTCCTTAAGAATGGCAAGCCACTAGACCCACTGCAGAAGAGAGATGGAGTCTATTATCCTGCTAGTATTTTAGTCTAAATTTACTGCTATGGTAATGCTGCTATCTTTTCATTTTCACTGGTGCCAATATATTTCTTTTTCTCTATATGATTTGTATACTTTTGTGTCAGGGTGAGTAGAGTATTGCTGTACATTTGGAACTTATGCTTTCCTATTGGATTCCAGTATGCATACTGTTTGTATATATTTTATTTATTTATTTGGCCTCACCACACGGCATGCAGGATTTAAGTTCCCTGACAAGGGATTGAACCTGTGCCCCCTGGGGTGGAAGTGTGGACTATTAACTACTGCACCAACAGGGAAGTCCCTCATTAAAGTCACTGTCTGTACATGCTTACTCATTTTGTCTTACAAAAGTACAGTATGTTCCACATATGGCTTACATGTTGACACATGCGATAGTAGACAATAAAATTATTAATTAATAAAATTAATATAGTCCGTGGGGTCACAAAGAGTCAGAAGCATAAGTTCCAAATGTACAGTAATACTCTACTAACCCTGACAAAAAAGTAACACACAAAATTATAGCTTTTTATTTTTATTTAATCTTTTAAAATGTTAGTGACATAGTGCAGCATTATTACAGAGGAACTTGGCAAGGGTGTCACATATGTCCCTAAAAAAAAAAAATGTACCCAGTAACAAAGACAAATGAGGTGTTCTGAATATATTCTCTGGCAGGAGTTGAGAAAGTACAAAAGCTCTTGTAGGCCTACTGTCTCTGGATTTATTAGTCGAAGGGTCGAGGAAATGGGCACCAAGTGCTTCACTTGCTCCTTTTAGCCATCTGAGGCTCCTCAGGGGGACTGCAATGTTCCCCCTTCCTCATCTGTCCTGTTAGGAGGCCAGCACGGGGCACCTGCCCCGGCAGTGCGTTCACCAAAGATGGCTGTGCATCCTTCCACCAGAGCTGTCTTAAACACGGTGCTAACAAGTTGGAACATGATGCAATCTCCATGCAAGAAGCCCAGGTCAGGCCATGAAAGAAAGCCCCTGAGTTCCTCAGGCTCCATTGTAGGAAAAAGGTCCCGAGAGCAGCCAGTGTTGAGCATCAGCCACAGGAACAGGGGTCAGGTTTTGTCCTCTTCTGAGTTGAGGTTTCACAAAGAACTAGTTCATAGTTGTCTGTCTTCTCACGTGTCTCATCTTTATACTGTCATTCACAGCAAATTCTTCTTTATTCTTATCATACAGCCAAGACTCTTACTTCAGAAACAGAACTGAGATCCAGGATGGAGGACAATGAGCAGTTTCTGCAGAAGCTGGGCAGAAAGGCTGTCAACAAGTGTCTAGATCTGAACAACTGCAGACTGACAACAGCAGATGTGAGGGAGACGGGTCTGTATGGAGTCGACCTTATCCAGAGGCACAGAGGGCACAGAGGGCACAGGGGGCTGAGATGAGCAGGCAAAGTGCTCCATCCTCACTGGGTAACCCAAGGTCTGCAGGGTGGTCTAGAGAATTCGGGAAGAGCAGCTACATAGCTATTAAAAAAAAAAAAAAAGTCAATTGATTCTTCCTCAAGTTTCAAAGATTTGAGCCCAACTTTAGGAGGGAGGTTTGTTTTTTCCTGAACAATTTTACCTCTCCACTAATTACCTCTAACTCTCTGAAACTCTCATCCATAAAAGTAAGCCCTGCTGGGAATTTAAAGGGCCATCATGTTGTTGTCTGTGGGATGAAAAGTATCATTCCTAGTGATTATTGCTCACAACTTTTTTCACACAAAAGAAGAACTACTGTTTGTGACACTCCAGCAGGAGTTTGATTGCAAAGAACCTTCTCCTCAACAACACCATCATCACCTTCTTAAAGATTCTCTTTTTTCGGACATCTTAAGTCAAGTATTGAATCACATTAAATATGTCTACCAACAGAGGAATCAAAAGAACTGCGTTTTGAGTGAGGCGGGGTGGGAGAGCTGTCCTTGACTATTTTAATTAAAATCCATGCCATTACATTTGAGACAGATCTCTTAACAGGAAACTGTAACCATGCCTGTGATTCTCAAATGCCTGAGTACATATCAGAATCTTGCAGAACCTGTGGAAATGCATATACTTGAGTCCAACCCAAACCCAATGAACTGAAATCTTCCAGAGCGTGTCCCAGGAATCCTAGTTTTTTGTCTTCTAATGTGTTCAATAGACGTTCATACTTTGTAAAGTTAAGATCATGGTAAACAAAATTAAATTGCTGAAGTGCTTTGGGCTTTCCTGATCATGGAAAAAGCAAAAGAGTTCCAGAAAAACATTTATTTCTGCTTTATTGACTATGCCAAAGCCTTTGACTGTGTGGATCACAATAAACTGTAGAAAATTCTGAAAGAGATGGGAATACCAGACCACCTGACCTGCCTCTTGAGAAACCTATATGCAGATCAGGAGGCAACAGTTAGAACTGGACATGGAACAACAGACTGGTTCCAAATAGGAAAAGGAGTACATCAAGGCTGTATATTGTCACCGTGCTTCTTTAACCTATATGCAGAGTACATCATGAGAAATGCTGGGCTGGAAGAAGCACAAGCTGGAATCAAGATTGTCAGGAGAAATATCAATCACCTCAGATATGCAGATGACACCACCCTTATGGCAGACAGTGAAGAGGAATTTAAATGCCTCTTGATGAAAGTGAAAGAAGAGAGTGAAAAAGTTGGCTTAAAGC